>PVIA01007487.1:0-82713 GCA_004024845.1 Tonatia bakeri
TATTTGTTGATCTTGTAGTGTATTTAGGATGATTAACTTAAATTATTAATTATAGTTAGTATACTTTAGCCTTCTATAACTTCTATTACTAATCAGTTGTGAAGCAGTCATTTTTTAACAAATTTTATTGAACACCTACTATACACCAGCATGTCCTTTAAATCACCTATGTACACATAAATCTTATACCTATGTAATTTACATAACATGATTTTTAGTTAAGATAAACTTCTGTTATCATACCTTGAATCTTTAAAGTATATAATTCAGTGGATTTTGATATATTCACAGGATTGTACAATTACCACGATCTAATTTTAGAGTATTAGCAACCTGAAAAGAAATTCTGAACCCATTAGCAATAGCTCCTTATTTCCCTATTCCTGTGGTTCCTGGAAATCAGTATCTATTTTTATAATTTTGTGGATTTTCCTATCCCAGACATTTCACATAAGCCTCATCATATAATGTGTAACATTTTGTTCCTAGCTTCTTTCACTTAGCAAAATGATTTCAAGATTCATTCATGTCATAGCATGAATCAGTAATTCATTCCTTTTTGTGGCAGAATATTATCTCTATGTATAATCTACCACATTTTGTTTATCCTTTTATCAATAATAGACATTTTGTTTGTTGCTCTTTTTAGCTATTGTGAATAATGTTGCTATAAACATGTTCAAGTTTTTATGCAAAAACATGTTTTCAATTCTCTTGGGTATTTCCTAGGTGTGGACTTGCTGGGCCATATGGTAGCTTTATGTTTAAAAATTTGAGGAACTGCTTGATTCTTTCCCAAAGCGGCTGTACCATTTCACTCTCCAATTATCAGTGTACGAGGGTTCCGATGTCCCTGCACCCTTACCAGCATTCGGTGTTGTCCATTTTTCTGTTATAGCCACCTTAGTGGTATGAACCAGTATCTCATTTTAATTTTGATCTACATTTTCCTAATTTCTAAAGATGGTGAGCATCCTTTCATGTGCTGTTGACCGCTTGTATATCTTCTTTGGAGAAATGTTTATTCAAAGCCTCTGCCCATTTTAAATTGGATTATTTGTCTTCTTACGATTAAGTTGTAAGAGTGTCTTATATATTCTGCATACTAGGCCACTATCAAACATATAATTTATAACTACTTTCTCTTATTCTCTGGGTAGTCTTTTTACTTTCCTGAGAACACTGTTTGAAATACAAAATTTTAAATTTCAATGATATTCAGTTTATTTTTTATTTTGCTCATTCTAAGAAACCATTGGCAAATGCTAGGTTTTCTTCTAAAGGTTTAGTAATTGCGGCTCCTAAATGCAGATTTTTTATCAACTTTGAGTTAATTTTTGAATAGGTTTTAGGAATATAGCTTTATTGTTTTGGGTATGGATACTCAGCTTTCCCAGTATTATCCGTTGATAAGATTATGATTTTCCCTACTGGATTGTCTTAGCACCCTTTTCTAAAAACTATTTCCCATGAATATATGGGTTTAGTTCTGCTCTCTGTTCCATTCCATTGATCTAGGTGTCTATGTTTGTGTTGATACCACACAGGCTTGATTACAGTAGCTTTGAGATAAGTTTTGAAATTGGGAAGTGTGAGTCTTACACATTTGTTCTTTTTTAAGATTGTTTTTGGCTATTCTGAGTCATTTTCAATTCCAGATTTTAGGAAGAACTTATCAATTCCTGTGAAATGGCAGCTGAAATTTTGATAAGGATTGCCTTGAATCAGTAGGACCATTTGTAGATTATTGCCTTTTTAATAATATTAAGTCTTCCCATTCAAAAACATGAGATAACTTTCTATTTATTGAAGGCTTTTCCAATTTATTTCAGTGATATTTTGCAGTTTTTTTGTGTACAAATTGAGCATTTCTTTTGTGAAATGTGTTCCTAATTATTTCAATATTTTTAATCCTATTTAAGTAAAATTGTTTTTTAATTCATTTTTGGGTTATTTACTGCTAGTGTCGAAAATTCAATTGATTTTTGTATATTGATCTTGTACCTCCAATCTTGCTTAACACATTTATTAGATCTAATAGCTTATTGTTGATGATGCTTAGCATTTTCACATAGAAGATAATATCTTCTGCAACTAGAGATTAATTCTTCCTTTCCAATACAGATATCTCTGATTTCTTTGTCTTGCTTAATTGCCCTTGATAGCGTCTTCAGTACAATGCTGAATAAAAATAAGGCAAGTGGACATCTCGTCCTTTTCCCGGTCTTGGGGGAAATCTTCCCATCTTTCACCATTAAGTGTGATTATTTCCTTAAATGTCCTTTATCAGGTCCAAAAAGTTCCCTTCTGTTTCTAATTTGAGTATTTTTACCAAGAAGTGGTATGCATGAGTTGCAAGTGGTCAGCATAAGAGTTCTGTTATAACATAAAAGAGTTCTGCTTTTTAATTATGAAACACAATATATAATTGTTATTCTACTGGTTAATATTCACCGAAGGTTCCCAAGTGCTTCCAGAATAAACAGCAAACTGCTTAATACAAGGTTCTCCTCTTTGTCCCTCAAGATCCAGCACACATATCAGTTTTTCCTCATTCGATGTTTATCCTGTGGCTTCCCAGGACATGCGTGCTCGGTCTGCTTGTCTGTCAACACAAGCTCAACTGTAGTCCAGTAATACGTCTAACCGGGCAACTGCCTCTGGACTAGGGATTTTTTGATGTAAAACCTCCTTTTATTCCCACTATCTGTCATGCTAGATGGCATAGAGTAGGTTCTTATATTAAATAAATAAGTTTTAGTTCTACCATCATGAAAACTAGCCTCTGGACAATGAGCAAATAGAGGTTTTTTCCCCTCTGTTACCACCAATTAGCCCATAGCAAGGCGATGAAAACTTTTGGCATTCATGGATAACTTAATGGGCTTTTGACACACACGCAAACTATAACATTTGGATGTAATTATTAAAATGTAGTATTTTAAAAATTAGCATCAATGATACCACAAATTATAAAACAATGTTAATGAGAGAGAAGTTACCATATGTAACCTTGCTGCAAGATATCTATAAATCTTGAAGACAGAGAGCTTCTTTGTTCTCTATCAAACCAAGTTCCCCATCACCATTACCATTTTGGTTTTGTTTTAAATCAGAAACTCCTAAGTCACCATGGTGTTGGACTAGATAAGACAAGACTTGTTTGAAGAATCTTTGAGATGGTTCTACATGGTTGGACCACAAGACTGCAGTCAGATTAATCATCACAGTCTATTTTGCAGTACCACGTTAGGAGCTATGATACTAATGTATTCCACTGAAGAATGCAAAAGTCAGAAATAGAGGCAAATAGAGCCCTCATCCAATTTTCATTTTGGATTTCAAAAGTAGGCAAGGTTTTACAATATACCTAATAACATCATCTCTTTCTCTCTGTGATAAGTGAAGAAAATCATCAGGTGTGGGGAAGAATCAAATATTAATGAGGGAGCCACTTTTTTTTTAGAGAAGCTTTAATGCCTATATTCAAGAGTAAAACTTATGTTTCCTCCTCAAAGGGATAGATTCAGTTATCCAAGATGATTATAGCATATAATAGTGGTTGAGGCCTAGGCTTCATCAGAGTTAGACAGAATTTGCCCGCATTAGAATCCTGGCTCCACCATTTCTTCTCTTGGAACCCAAAGCAATTTATCTAACATTATTTTTAAAGTGGGCATAATGGTAATTTCTACTTCAAAGGTAGATTATGAGAATTAAGTGATGTAAAAAATGTAATATGCTTAGGATAACGCCTGGCACACAGTACGTGCTCAGTAGCAGGGTGACTAAGCAGAGAGGATTTGGGGAAAAAAAGCCCAGAGCCTTTCCTCTTAGTCTCCTGCCTGTGCTTCCTCAAGTCCAAAGCCAGTAAGAAACCAGTGGATGATCTTGGGGGTCTTGCTAAAAATCGGCTTCCCAAAATGCCAAGAGCACTTTGCTCATACCTGCCATAAGTTAGCCATTTGGTCATTGCTTTACAGTTAATGCATTTCTTTTTTCTCTTAGCTGTGAGTTCCTTGATATTAGGGACAATACATTTTTCATAATTGAATCTCAATAGAGTTTTAATAAGCATTTAGTTGAAAAAAGTTCTGTAACAATGATACACACCAAAGCACAGAGGAATTCAGGGAAAAGAGAGGAAGGCTTTTGGAAGTACCAGGATTTGAGGTGGACAATAAGATATAGTTGGTTTCATTTTCCTTTACAATAATTTTTATTTTTCTTAATTGTTATGTATTTAAAGGTTTTGCAAAAACAAATACTGCATAGGTATTCTCTCCTTATAAAAATATTCAAATAATTCATAATCATGTAATATAAATGATGAAATTTCCTTTTACCAAACTCTCTAAATTCCATTTTTCTCATCAAAAGTAACTAATCTTAATAAATCAATGTGAATTTCACCCAAATATTTCTCTGTAGAGTTAACACATGTGTGTTTATGTGTGATATTACTGTTTAGGTATTTAATTAAATAATGTGGATTCTTATAAATTTGGTTTATATATTCTGTTGCAATGTTTTGAGTCCTGATTATTTCACTATGAAATATATCTTGGAGATTTTTTCATCATGTAAACAATGCTGCAATGAACATTTTATACATGAATTTTATGCACATTGGAAACTACTTCTACAATATATTTTAAAATGGAATCCTGGATTTAAAGTTATACACATTGTAAAAAATGTCAGAATGGAAAGAATTTTAATATCACTTTGTGTTTAAATTTTTCTCTTAAAATATACTCTTAGAAACTTTCATCAGTTCATCATGAAAATATTAACACTTAGATAAATGGAATTTTCAAGGGACCAAATATCTATCTATGCAAAATGATTGAGATTCCAGTTAAATAAAGGCACAAAAAGAGACTTATTGATGTTAAGTTGGTATTTTTAATGTTAACTTTTTATCAACTTGTTCCCCCAAAAGGACTTAACACCCATGTGAGTTTCTAATTTGTCTATAGTGGGAACTTAAGGGAAAAGGTGGAGGAGGGTAGAAACAAACTAAAGACACATTAGCAGGTTAAAATTGTTCAGAACAAGGTCATATTTACCTTGAATAAACATTTACATGCAAGATCCAAGAGTTGTGTGAAGTGCTCAGAACACAGGATCGAAATGTATTTTTGAAAGCTGACTGTTTAAAAGAGGACAGGGAGAGATCTCACCTAAAATACGAGGGTCTAGATTGGATTCCCCCACAGCAGAGCTGGAGACAGGCTTTCAAGTCTCATACATCCTCATTCTACTGTTCATGGGTTACCTATTACACATGTGATGCAGAAATGTCCTTTGTTTCTGCATTCCAATTCTATCTTTTAATATCATAAAGCTTTTAAGGAGAGATAATAGCATCCATTCTGTGAGCAATACCATTTTTGCAAATACTTCTCAATTAGCTTGCTAGTGTCAATTTAGAGGCCAGGTTTACTAGTCCTGAAAGCCTTGCTGAAATTTAAAGAGGACAGGTGAGCCACACCTTTTTTTTTTCTTCTGATGGTTGTTTAACAAATGGCCTTAATTTCAAGACGATGGCCAATTTGAATATAAAGTTGAAACACCCTAAGTCAAGGCTTAGTTAAAACTTTGTTTTTCTGTAAGTGAAACTGTTTTTTTCACCAACATTTTTATCCTCTCTCACAATATGTTTGGGTGGTATTTTTCTCAAATAACAGTGATTAGATCTGTAGTTTTCTGTAAAACATTGTTTTGTTGAGGTTGGCATCCAAGAACAGAGAAGAAATAGATTATTCTCCTGTTGGGAAGCCAGGCATTCAAAGTGACTGGCAACAGTCTGCTTCTACTTGAGGAATACAATGGCGCAATCTGAGAAATTAGTCACTCACTGTAGTGGTCACCGCAGGAAAAGGCGACAGTTCACTGTAACAAATTTTGCTTTTCCTGTGGAATAACGCAAAGTTCAATTCTTGCATTCAAAGGAACTGGCAAAAAGCCTCAAATGTGTGGGTTTTATTTTGGATGGAAATCTCTGTGACCTGCAGTCACTCTAGGGCACAATGTAAGCAAATAACAAATGACCTCAGGGGGCGATACAAATTTGACTAAAACTGTCCGTGTCACCAGCAGTTCACATACATGTTGACGTCACAAGTAAGAGGCAGGATGTGATTTCTTCCACCCACAGTCAGAATACAAACTTCAGGTCTCCACCATAACCTCTCGACATTTGCAGATGCCAGGTCTTCGTGCTCCGGGGACTCACATAAAATGACTGGCAATAGGGATCTGTTCAGTGCGTTTCTTCCCCCTTCTTGCAGACATTCTAATTTTCACCACACTTGATCCAGTCTGTTCACAGGTATTAAAGACTGGAATTTAGTTGTAGTTGCTTATTTACTTCAGTAGAAACACAGATCAAGGCAAATGTGTAGCTTCTAGTCGTGCACATGGAAAAAAATGTGTCAATCTATTACTTTCATCCCCAAATCAAATTTATCTGAGCTATAAGGAGCTAGGATATAAAGTTGACCAAAAGGAATATTCCTTTTAAAACCTAAGCCACTAAGTCTGAGAACATGTTCCAGTGATTCTCACAAGGCATTTCACACAGGGTTAGCAACTTGGTACCTGACAATTTACTTCTGTTGGTAAGTTACGTGTTGAGAAGTAAAGCATACTCCTGGTGAGCTTATCTGTGAACATATGTGCCTACTTTTTAAAACTAAATAGCATCCCCCAGAAAGCATTCTTTTTTGTTTTATGTATTGATGTTGCCTACTTATTAAATTGTTTAATATCACGATATGAAAAGTGTCTTCATGCTCCAAATCCTTCTTAGAAAATAAGGATAGCGCCTTAATGATCTGGCCTTCACCTTTTCACTAGGTCGTGGGGCATTCACAGCAGTGCATGTTCCCCTTTTAACTGTGTTTATGGGGCGCTCTGTGCCTCCTTTTGCACTTCACTAAGTTTCCCTTCTCCTAAGTTGCCATATAATCATTCTGCACACCTTGCCTCTCATTACTTTTTATCATTTTTTTCTTATTTTATTGGTTATATGTTAAATTATATTTTATTGCAAATACTACTTATTGTTTTTTCTGGATCAACTAGAACTATGGCAAGTTAAGCAAGACCATGAGGGTTTGGGAGTGTCCTCTAGAAATTCGGACAAGCCTTTATCTGATTCTTTTTTTTAAAAAAGCTTTTGGTCCTAAATATTATTAGTACATAAATCCTGATATTGAAAGGTGGCCTGCCGGAGCAAGGGGCGCCGTGCTTGTGGAAACAGCATGGTGCTCACACCCACAGGACTGGGTATTTATTCCCTGTGGGAATGCCTGAAGACGCTTGGATTTTTCCAAGCTTCTGCTAAGTTGTCAGCGAAATAAAATGCATTTCCTCAAAAGTGAAACATGATAATGGTTGTAACATGCTGAACACCTAATGGTTCATGAGAGTTGAACATTACCTAGGTTAACTTATGGCTTGTTTGATTTTTACTCCCTAGGCCAACAAATCCTAGAAACACATTAACATCTATTGAATCTCTCCTTGACTAATTCTTTTGAATTTTAGGTTCTAGCAATCATTTGGTAGGCTAAATGTGACACCCAGCTCTCTTCTTGCCGGAATTTCATCACGCCTTCCATATACTGTCTGCGTTGTCTTGAGCGTCCTTCCACAAGCCATTGCCTGGCTCGTGCAATTCATTTTGCTTCCACAGATTAATTTCTTATGGTTAAGAGGAAACAAGTATTCTTTGCTAACGTACAAAGTTTCTGCTGTGTACCTTGCCTTGGTTTAGTTAAGGTCAATATTGGTGATCTCCTTTTGTGTCTCTTTCCTGGCAAAAGGAAGGACAATCGTCAACTTAGCCTTGAACTGATAACGATTTTTCTCTGTTAGCCCAGCCCAACACATGTTCTTTTTCGCTTCTATGTAGATCTTACTTTTTTATTTTCCTTGTAGTTTTGGTTTCCTCCAGCAATATTTGAAATTGTTTGCAAGTGATTACAAATTTTTTAAAGCAAAGAAAATTAAGTAGAATCTCTTACTTACTTCTAGAGATAGCAAAATTTTGAATGGTTCTACTGTCCTATGTCAATTTTTTGCCTGTTTTTATATGTGAAGGATAAAATAAAAATTTAAAATATACATTTGAACATTAAAAGTAGCCAGAATACAGATTTATTTCCTAACATTTTTTAGTATATTTTATTGATTATGTTATTACAGTTGTCCTAGTTTTTTTCTCCCCTTTATGCTCCCTCTGCCCTATACCCACCCTTCAGCATCTCCCCCCTTAGTTCATGTCCATGGATTATACATATAAGTTCTTTGGTTTCTCCATTTCTTGTACTATTCTTAACCTCCCCTGTCTATTTTATGTTTACCAGTTATGCTTCTTATTCCCTGTACTTGTTCTCCCCCACTCTCTCCCCCCACCAATGATAACCTTCCATGTGATCTCCATTTCTGTAATTCTGTTCCTGTTCTAGTTGTTTGCTTAGCTTTGGGGTTTTTTTTTAGGTTCAGTTGTTGATAGTTGTGAGTTTGTTGCCATTTTACTGTTCAAACTTTTTGATCTTCTTCTATTTCTTAGATAAGTACCTTTGACATTTCATATGAAAAGGGCTTGGTAATGATGAACTCCTTTAACTTGACCTTATCTGGGAAGCACTTTATCTGCCCTTACATTCTAAATGATAGCTTTGCTGGGTAGAGTAATCTTGGATGTAGGTCCTTGCTTTTCATGACTTAAAACTCAAATCAACAATTTGGAACAGAAGGAAGAAATAAACATCCAACTGGAATAGAATTAAGACAAAAGAACTGAAAAAAATGATGAGGTGCTTAGGAACCTTGGAGACGATTTTAAGTGCTCCAACGTCCGAAATCACAGGGGTGCCAGAAGGAGAAGAGAAAGAGCAAGAAACTGAAAATGTATTTGAACAAATAATGAAGGAAAACTCCCCCAATCTGGTGAAAGAAATAGATTTCTACAAAGTCCAGGATCCCAGAGAGTCCCAAAGAAATATTTCCTAACAATTTTGAATTTATAGTGATTAAAAGAAAACACTTTACTTTTACCTCTTTACACAGAATTTTAACTAATTGTTAAAAAAAGTGTTTTTTTGTATGCACATCATCTTAGTTTAATGTTCCTTTAATGAGGCCCTTTGCTTATGATTACACATTATTGAGGTTATGTAAGTAATGCTCCCTCAAACAGTCCCGAGGTTTATGAACATTGAACTGTTCTTAAAATTTATTTGATGGGGGTGACTGACTTCAAACTCTCCCAACAATATTTCACTAAATGATAACTTCATGGATCTTTCTAAAGGAGAACTTGCCCTAGAAGTATAAGCTTCCTACCAGGAAGGCTTTACATAAATTGGTAATTATTACATTTGGAAATGTCTTAAGTGAGGATAAGTATCCTCCCCTACTGTTGGGAGTCTATCTTCCTTCACTCTTCATTTTGTCTTCAACCTCACATCTAAACTGTCACCAAGCTGTGTGCTCTCTTCCTTCAGCACGTGCCCAGGGCACGCCTGCTTCTCAGGGTCCTCGTCCACGTTCTCACCCTCCTCTTGTAGGTTTTTAAAGCAGATCCTAACTGTGCATCTTCCCTGACTCTCTTCTATTGTACAGTGTAGGTTTAACACAGCAGCTAAATGATCTGTTATAAATACCTGGGGGACTGGATGAAAAAGGTGAAGGGGCTGAGAAGTACAGATTGGAGGTTACAAAGTCATCATGGGGATGGAAAGTACAGAACAGGAAATATAGCCCATAATATTGTAATAACTATGTATGATGCCAGCTGAGTATTGGGCATATTAGGGGGGCCTCTTTGTAAAGTACATGATTGTCTAACCATTATGTTGTACACCTGAAACTAATACAAAATAATAGTAACTAGCCCTGGCTGGTGTAGCTCAGTGGATTGAGCTCAGGCTGTGAACCAGGCATCGCAGGTTCGATTCCCAGTCAGGGCACATGCCTAGGTTGCAGGCCATGTCCCCCAGCAACCGTACACTGATGTTTCTCTCTCTCTCTCTCTCTCTCTCTCTCTCTCTCTCTCTCTCTCTCCCTCCCTTCCCTCTCTAAAAATAAATAAATAAAATCTTAAAAAATAATATTAACTATAAACTGTAATTGAAATTTTTATTTTTGTATTTCAATAAACATTCTAACTTGTGAGACAAAATGGCTGTCAGATCATGACTCTCCTCTGACCAAAACCTCCGTGGTCTCCCACGTCTCTCTGAGTAAAATACAAAGTCCCAACAGGAGACAATGAGGCTTCCATTGCCTGCATTCTCTGCTGCCTCTCCAGCCTCTTCTGCCTCTGTCCCCCTCGCTCTCTGGGGACCACGAGCATTGTCCTCCTTCCTGTTGGCTGAATGCACTAACGCCTCCAGTTCTTGCACTTGCTGCTCCTTTTACCTGAAACCATTGTCCTGAGTAAGCGCATGGCTCACTCACTTCTTACAGACTGCCACTTAAATTTTACCTTATCACCATTGCTCTATGTAAAATAAAATAGCAGATCAACCAGTCCCCCCACACAGCATGCTCCTACCCCATTGCTCTGCTTCATTTTTCTCCATTGCACCAATCATTATTTGTCATTCTGTATAAAGTTAATAGATTTCTCTTCCTCCCCCTGCTCTCCAGAACAAAATCTCCATAGTAACAGCACTTTGTTTTGTTCTTTGCTGTTTCCTTAGTGCCCAGGACAATGCCAGGAATAGACTTTAGTGCTCAATGCTGTATGTTCAGTGAGTGAATAAAGACACCTAAGTCTTCCCCTTTGTTGTACCATATACATCTTTTCTTGGACTCTAAGACCGTCCATTCATTTTGCAACTTATTTTTTCTCTAATTTCTGCAGAAAAGAGGACTTAGTTTTCCTTGCTTTTTGATGGACTTCAGGCTGAAATATTTTCTTAGTTTCCAAATGGACCACAAACCAGATAGCAGTCAGGCAATGTGATGAATTGTGTAGGACAAAGTTTACTACCTCTCATCAGTTGGATTAGACAGTGTGTCAGGACAGGTGAAATAAACCTGTAGAACGGTGATTGTTCAGCACCTGCATCTGTTATTTACACTAAAATGTGATTTTGTATTATTTACTCAATTTCATATCTAAAAGTCTAGTCATGTAAATATTACCTTACTGGTACTTCTGACCTTCAGTCATACAAGGCTGGATACATAAAGTAGACATTCCGAAAGCCCAGTGCAAGACCCACATATGTGGTGGCTTAATAGTACTGTGCATCAGCAAAAAGATATATATTTTTACACTAATTCTCTTTAATTATATGCTCAATAGAATTAACAGTTGAGGCTGAATTCCTTATAGAAAACAGAAAAATTTGGGGGAGGTTCAGCCTCTAGTTGTTCAAGTCCATGTGCCATGCCACTGAGCCTCCAAACTTGCACCCCAGCTGGGCTAAATGAAAGCCTCAATTTTACATTTTGCTAATCTTCTTAGCAACCCATTTTGCAATGGCACCTGCCCTATCCCAAGTAGCTTAACAAAATAGTCCTTTCAAGCTCATATTGTATTTGCACAGGGAGGAGTCCCATGAATACACCTTCTCCAGCAGAAGCAGTGATTGTTCTCTGCCTTTGTAGATCGGTGCCCTGGGCAGGGCTGCAGCAGGTGGACCCTTAATCCAGGATGGTCAAGATCTTACAGCGCTACCTGCTACTAGTTAGGAACAGGGAAGAATGTTGATCTTTCCTAAATGGTATTTCTTAGCTATAATCGCTTGAATCTTTCAGGTTTGTTAATGAAATAAGCCCTTCAGATTCACAGCAGTTTTTATTATTATCATGGGCAGTACCAAATCTTCAGGAAAGAAAATAGAAACTATTTTTTCCCCTAAATCTAAATTAACATTTAAAGTGAAAAAAAAATGGTTGAACTGAGGGTTGGTTGGATAATAAGTGAATCAATCAGACTTTGCAGTGGTTTGCTTTGTTTGTTTTGCTCTGCGTCACATTTCCTTTCCTGTGGTGGCCTCTGGGGTGGCTACTGAAGAGCTTTCTTCCCTTCTGTGGGCCACATCCCAGAGTCTGAGGGGCTCCATCCTGCAGTCCTGCAAAGAGGTCCATGCTGGCAGCAGCACGAAGGTCAAGGCAGCAATGACAGCTGGAGCATCGCTGCCTTGATAGATAGATACCACAAGAGCAGGCACAGATAGTGAGTGAGACCATTGATGTCAGAGCCTATGTAGAAGCTTAGTAAGGTTGGAGCTACATACTTTTGCTTCAACAATACCATTTCTAACCAGTGGGGCTAACTAGTGGGAAGGGCAGGAATCTCCTAGTTTCAGAGCAATAGGTTGGTGTCTATTTATGCCTTTCCTGTAATAAGCAGGAACTCAATTTGATAAAATTGTCTACTTAACCTCTTTATTTCTTGTACAAAGGGTAATAGAGAAGAAAAAGGAAGAGGCTACTTAAATACCTACTGGTACCATCTAATTATGTCCAGTATTGACTAGGGCCCAGATGGAGTCTGAGGACACCCCAGAAAATATTAAGTCACTCCAGGTATCCTTGATACAAAACCTGAGTGCTAGTTCTCTATTCACACTTAAGTATTCCCCATTCTAAAATTAAATTATTTTCACCAGTAGAACCCAAAAGTCTGCTGCCAGCATACCTAAATCATCCAGCCTCCCAGGGCTACCATATGCTTTAAAATTTTAATAGTCCTGACCATTGTGGCTCAGTTGGTTGGGCATTGTCCTGTAAAGGAAAGGGTCGCAGGTTCGATTCTCAGTCAGGGCACATGCCTGCTTTGAGGGTTTGGTTTCCAGTCAGGGGGTGTATAAGAGGCAACTTATTGGTGTTTCTCTCTCACATCGATGCTTCTCTCCTTCTCTTTCTCCTTCCCTTGCCCTCTCTCTGAAAATAAATAAATGAAATATTAAAAAAAGACTTTAATAAATTTGCTCCCAGCCCCTTCTCATTCTAAGGTAGGAAACTCAGCCTCTCCTCAAACATTTGGGACTACTTATAGGCTCTAAGCATTTGCTCTCACTGAATTCTACTTCCACTTTGTATTTTATCATCTTCTCCATGCTTAGTCACCCCACTGAAAAGTACCCCAATTCCTAATATTGCAGGATACTGCCAGGATAAAGCAGCAACATTATACCACCTCACCCCATTTTGGGGTCAGGTGGTTGATTTTTCTCCTCATGAGTTGTATTTTCATGCTCCATTGCATGCCTTCTGTTGTTTTGTTGATGGCCAGACATTGTGAATTTAGTCTCTCTGTGTCTGAATATTTTTATATTTCTATAAGTATTCTTGACTTTTCTTCTGAGGGTAGTTATTTGGAAACAGTTTGATCTTATAGGCCTTCTTGTTTTAAGCTTTGTTGGATGGGATGAAGATGAAGGTTAATATTTTCCCAACAATAAGGCAAGACATCTTTAAAACCCCAGCTGCTGCTCCTTAATTATGAGGTTTTCCACTTTGGTGTTGAGCGGAGGCACTGTTCCTGGTCCTCTGTGGTCTGGGTATTGCTCTTTCTACTCCTGCATGTTCGTTCTTTCCCTCAGCGACCATTCATATGCTGATCACCATCTGTTTTAGGGCACTTTTAGGGATTGCCTTGTTCATTTCCCATCTCTTCTCTGAAGGATCACTGTCCTTTGTTGTCAAATCTTGTGGGTCATAGTTTGATACACTTTTTTCATCTTTAGTTGCTTCAAGCAAGAGGGTAAGTACAATTCCTTTTATTTGATCTTGACTAGAAAGAAAAGTCCTCTGAAATTCGATTTTGAAATGGATCTTATGGACCAGCTACTAACTCCCCCACTCACACCCTTTCTGGATATGGGAAAAACAACCGCAGTTATCCCCTTTCCTGATTAGCTTTCCTAATCCTTCTCTTTCCCCACCTCCTTCACGTATAGAGAAATTTATAGTTCTTGTTCTGTTTTGGCGTTATTTTATGCTTGTGTCTATTTTAGCACTAGTTACATACCCACACACCTGTGCATTATTTTTCAAATATATTTCAAATATATTCATCTACAGTTGAATGCATTTTAAGTATATAACATACCACAGAGAAAGTACCTAGAATTTATTTCTAACAGTTCCGGAGGCTGGAAATCCAGATACCAGCAGAATAGTTTAATGATGGCCCGCTCCTGGATTGAAGACTGCCCTCTTTTAGCTATGTTCTCATGTGATGGGAGAGGTGAGGGATCTTTCTCTAGATTCTTTATAGTGCCATTAATTGCATTCATAAAGGTTTTACCCTCGTGATCTAATTAAAACCCAGAGGCTCCACGACTTAATACCATCATATAGAACATGAAGATTTCAGCACATAAATTTTAGAGGACACAAACACTCAGACAAGACTGTATGTTTATTAGGTTTTTGTTCTTATATTAATTTTTATACTAGTAATTACTATTTTATTATTTTTAAAACTGCTTACCTTTTTATGTAGTTACCACTGGTTATTTTTTTAAACCCTGTAACAGATCTGTTAAACATCAGTCAATACTTTTCTAAAGGCTTAGATACTTCAAATAATCTATCAATTTCCTAGAGTTCTATTTTTGCTTTCTTTGCTTGTTTTGAATGACAATCTACCTCTGACAGATATTTATTTCTTCCTGCAATATAATGGCTTGTTGTGCTTAAAGCACATTAGTTGTGTCAGAAGGTTTTTTTTTTTCCTCTTTGTAATGAAGGCCTTGATTCCAGTCCTTATTTTTTCCTGTTTTATTATCTCATTTTTTAGTAATTATAAACTTTGGTGGTTTCCTAAGAAAGGGTGTGTAAGAGACAAGTTTTTAAAGTTATTGCTTATCTGCAAATGCTTTTATTTAAGTTCCATACTAGATTGATACCTTGGCTGGGTATAGAATTATAGGTTGAAAATAATTTTCATCAACATTTTTATTTTTCTTGTTCTATCTTCATTTCAATTCTGATGTTTAGTCTAATTAATATTTATTCTAGTACAGACTTTTAAGTCTGTCCTTAACCCCAGCTGTTCTGAAACTTCATGATAATACGCCATTGTGTGACAATATTATGTCATTAACTTTACACAAGCCCTTCAGCTTGGGGGATATTTTGTGTCTTATTTCTTTGACTATTTTCTCTCACCATATTTACTTTTATTTCTCTAGAATTTCTACTAGTTGGATATTAAGCCATCAACAGGAAATCTTTAATTTTATAATGCATTCATTATTATTTTCATCTTTTTGGAGATTTTTTTTCTTGCTACTTTATAGATTTTCCTGACTTCCAATGAATCTTTTCTTTTACTCTAAGTTACTTTAATTTACAATATTACTTTCCTTTTATCCTGATTCCTTTAAAAAAAATACATTCCTATTTTTATTTTCTAGATATATTATTTAACCTATTTGTTTTCATTGAGTCTCAAACAAACACTTGTTTGTTTTGTTTTTTGTCACAGGAAAAGTTTTCTTCTCATGTATGTTACTGCTTCAGTAAACATTTACATGTGTGAGCAAGGCATGCAGAGCCCATCACAGGCTCTGGGTGATGGGGAAGACTTGGAGCAGGGTGCAGGATGCACATAGTGGACTTCACTCAGACTGAACTCCCACGGGTCTTTAGACAACTCCTAAACTTCTAAAGATATTTATCTGGGGTTTTTCCATTTTTTTCTCACAGATTATCCTTTAGTTGTTTTTTTTTTTTTTTTTGCCAGGCAGAGATAACAAAGGCAACAACTATCCTGGAAGCAGGGCCGAGGAAGAAGAGTTTGCGTACAGCAGGGAATATGTGTACACAAATGTTATCACCCAGTTTTCACCCTAAACCTCTGTTTCTGGGTGTCACTAATTACAGAGTCTACTCCAGAGACTAAATGTTTTTTTTTCTCTCTTAGTATTTTTTTCTTTAGTATTTATAGAGGAGTCCAGAGGCTTCAAACAATCTATGAGTATTTAGTCTTTAGACTAACTTTCACTTTTCTCATTACCTGCTCCCACGCACTCAGACACACGCAGGGCATTTGTGAGGTAAACGAGCTCATTTTCTAGCAGAACCTCCTTGTGTGCTCAACCAGCTTTTGATGTTCTCTTGCTTTGCTTTGTCAATCACCCCTCTCTTAATCTTACTGTACTTTCAAAAATATGGCTCTCATGATTTGTCTGATGTTTCCCTATTTTCTCCTTGTCCTCTTGAAGTATTTTTTACTTTTTAAGCTACTTTTTGTTGTGTTTGGTGGGAAGAAGAGATAATCACCTGTGGTCATGTCTTCACATTTAACGCAAAGTCGGAAAATGCACTTTTGAATATTTCTAGATGCATGTTAACTTCTCATCATTCTGGATTTTCTTAACCATAACTGCGAAATGAACACGGATGCCAACTGAAGGTTGTATAGGTATCTGAGGAAAATGTCTTCATGATAAAAAGTTAAGAAATCCCTAGTCGTGTGGATGTTCTGGGTGAGGGGTTACTAGAAGGGTACACACAAATCTGTGGTAGACTCTAGATTGCACTGGGACTAATTTGGCTAATTACAGACCCCCTGAAGTTTTAGGCACAAGCTCACAGTGGGCATCATCCAGCCCCTCACTTATATATATTCATAATGGGTCTTGGCTACTCTGCATGGTGTCTTACTATTGCCCGTCCTTCAAAAAATACTGTCTAACTGCTACAAATAGTAAATGGACAATGCATTCAATTGTAGATGGATCATTGTGAAAAGAATGCATCACCTTTTTTTCTTCCTTAAGCAGAAGAAGCAGACACCAGAATAAATTGCCTGTAGTATAATTGAGAGACCTTTCTGAGCAGACAGGGATTCATTTAATGTAGCATAAAAGAACAAAGCAAATGAAATGCAGGGAATGATTTCCACCATCAGGGAACTTGTTGGTCTTGTATCTTTTCTTGGTTGAATGGGAAGTGTAAGTTATTAGGCATTTTGCTTAGAAAAACAAAAAAAATATCAATCTTTATGTTTTCTAAGTTCTCCTATGAGAGCCATTTTCATTTTTCCTGAAAGAATGGAAATTAATATATGACTGTTTACATAGTGATGAATAAGGTAGCATTAATAATATATGTGTCTACCTATGTGACCCACGAGAAAAGTTTAGTAGAAAGGTGTATTGTAAACTGCTTAGAAAGAATTCTATTCTGTCAGATTTTATTTACTGGATTTGAATATATTAGTTTAAAAACCAGTAAAAGAATTAAGGTAATACTTGTTTCTTCCACAAAACCCATAGATAAAAAGAGGCCAATAGTAAGGAAAAAATCAAAACTATATACAAATGACAGGAAAAAAATGTTTCAAATGGGAAATATAAAGGAACAAAAGAACATGATGCCTATTAATCTACCATAAACTGAGGTTTCAGCCAGATGCCTGTTTCCCACAAAGGGAACTCTCTTGCTTAACACAAGGAAACGTAAAGCCCTCTGTCCTTAGCCCCTGCTCTGGCAGACTCTACGCTTATCACTACAGTGTTTATTCCTCCTCTCCCTCTTCCTTCTGAGGAAAATCTTGATTTCTCAGACAGATTCCCTGATCTTAGGAAAACCGGATTTCTCATAGAAGGTGGGCATAATACGCAAATATAAGGGAAAGCTTTCTGGAGAGTTAACGGGAAAGAAATTTTTTCTGTGATAAAAAAGAAGTACTCTAAAAGAAAAAGTTCTTTTCTGTGTTTTCCAGCACCTTGATCCCTGCTTTTAACATGGGGTTGGGATGACATGACCACAGCAGAAACAGCCATGTGGATCCCATGAGGGGAAGACTTGAGACAGATCTTTAGCCCTGATATAATTAATGACCTGCTGGATCTACATTAGTAAGTTCTAAACAGAAAACTTCCTGTTAGAAACTAAATTCCTAACTATGCAAGCCACTGGTGTTTGCATTCTTGTTATGTGCAGCCATTAGCAACCCTGACCTGTGCCGGCCTCCACTGCTCTGCCACGTCGCTCCACACTGGGCGTCACTCTGCACCCTCGCTGTATCCCGCCGTCTCAGGGTTCTCTGCCTGAGCCCAGCATCCTCTGTCTGAACGCCCTCTCCCTTCTGTTACCCCCTGAACTACTACTCATCTTTCATTGAATGAGGTTTCCCTTCATGAAACTTCTTCTACGAAAGCTTTCCTCTAGCCAGTATCCTCTCACATAGCACTCTCATCGTTTGTGTTACCCACTATAGTCAAAACAGAATTTACCTTTTGGATTGTTTTTGAAGTTCAGGCCACACTGGTCTTCTTTCTCTTGTTCACACACACTGCACCTATTGCTGCCTTGCAGCTACTCCTGAAGGCGACTTGGACGCCCACCCTTACTCCCTGTCCCCTTGCCAGCGATGTCCTGCCCCCCATCTTTGTGTGGTTAGTTGATTTTTGTCCTTCAGACGTCCCTAACCCTACAATGAACTTCAAGTTCAGAGAAGGCAGGACGGGCTCCTCTTCTTCGACATGGCATCTTTAACACACAGGGCATAGCCTTGAATTGAGTAGGTTCACAATAAACGTTTTGAAATGAATGAATGAATTGAATTTTATACTTTAAATAGGACTTTCTTCAATGTCAGATATGGCATACTATTCATTTATGTAGGTGACAGTTACATTCTTTGGGTGAGGAACACAAATGCTCCGCAGATGCTGAATGGAGAGCTGACCGCCACAACTGCTTTGCCAGTTTTTTTTTCCCTTTCTAGTGAGAAGTACTTACTTATTTGTAGGAAGAATTTGCTGTGATTAACAGGAGTAGCAATGTATGTGAAGTCACTTCTTCGTAGACTGATATCTCTGTAAATTCAGGACTTAACATTTAGCAATGTTAATTTAGCAATGTTAAGAGCTTACTTATTAAATTTAAGCATTCATGGAAAGACTTTATTCCAAGAGTCCACAAACTGAATACCTGGGAGTTCAAACCATTGGTTGTTTTGTATTTTGATGGATCTGTGATAATATTGTTCTCCCAAATATTTCTCTTCATGATAGAGATGGGTACACCAATGAAAGGTTTATGATCAGTCATTTGGAATTTGGGGGTGGAAACTGGGAAATAATAATTAGCTGTTGGGTTTAAGTTAAAATGAAAGCTAACTCTTTTTGTGAAGTTATCAACATAAGTAATGTCCCAAATGTCTACATGTCAAACAGCAAAGCTTGAAACTTAATACAAATCAAACACCAAGAGCAAAGAAGGAAAACAAAATCCCTAAATATTTTCAGAGATGAAACTCTGTTTCTGTGAAACAAGTAGTAACTCTGAGAATTTTTCAGCATTTTCTCCTTCTAACAACTCCATCTAAATACAGGGATACTCCACTCCGTTAGTCAGCCAGGGCCTATCTGATGTCAGATGCTTACAAAGCAATTAACACCAGAAGTCACTGATTGGTCCAAAAATTTTCTCCAACTTTTTCCATCTTAAAAAGTCTGTTTAAAACATTATGTTTTAACCACTAAAACCATCTGCTTCAAAATCCATATTTGTTTCAAGATAGAAAGTTGAATCAAAGGCTATTTCCATTTGTTGGAAAGATAAGATTTACACTGGTGAAATGTTTAGACAAAAACACTTCATATTTTAAGAACTAATGCATGTATTACAGTAAATGTTCTAGAAGATTGAGAAATGGAAAGCTACTTCAGGGTAGGGCAATCTTGTGAATAACGTCAGATTTGTGAGACTTTAGAATATGAAAAAACTGAGTAATCAGAGAGGTGAGAGAAACGAGGTGAGTTCTATGAGCAACATAAATGGTATGAGAGTGAACTGTTCACAGCCTGATACGAATAAAACCATATTACAAGTCCAAAGATATCACTGCACAAGAGAAAGGGATCTTTTTTTCACCCCTGCGTTAGGAAGTGGATGTGCGCTTCAGATTTCAGTGCCACCTCTGCTGACAGCGCTGAAGCGGGTCATTAGAGGAGCAAGTTCACGGCCTGTTTCCTGGGCTCCGGGGGTCTGGCTAGTGAGACCAGACTGGAAGATGTAATAGCGTTGACTGGGTCATTTAGTGTTTCTTGCCTCTCTCTCGCTCTCTAAATATACACACATTCAGCATTTTAAATATACACACACAGAACATCTTCTAGACTCTTTTCTTGGATAAGAGCATCTTTTGGGATTTATCTAATGATTAACTTTATGACAAAAGAAAGCCAAAATGACCTCTTTATGTCCCTTCTATCCACCTGAGAATTCTTTGCTATTTGAAGGGAAAGTGAAAAATCTCTCATCTTAAAAGTTTGGTGGGACTACCTACTGTCGAAACTGCTGGAGTAGAAGTGTGCAACAAGTAAAAACACATTTCTTCACATCAGCCAGGTCAAGGGCATTATAGGGTAATCAGCTCAGATCTGTTATTGCATTTAGTACATGGATTCTTTTAGCTCGTTACTAAGTGTTATGTTGTATTAAAATGGGGAGGGGAAAGTCCAAAATTCAAACAAGAGAAAAATATTAAAAATAAAGCAGAAACATATGCAAGCGAATGAAAAGGGTTTTGTAGTTGATGAAAATCTGCACTAATTTGCAGGGTTGTATGATGTGTCTAGTTGTAAATATTTGTAAGTTAGAAGCTATGACAGATTACTCAAGAAACTTGAAACTAAGAAAAATAAGAGATTTATGAACTGTATTTCCATTGGTGTCTGGATTAACTTTTCATGTTTTGTTTATATTATATATAATACTAATTTCCACCATAATGTATCTAGTATATGAAATTCTGAGCGAAGAACTTCATTTTCCAAGTACTTATAAATTCATGATTATGTTCTATAAAGTTTGATCAGTTTAAAAGATAAATGACACATTTTCTTGCAGGTTGTTTTATTAACTGAACATCCTTTATGTTTTCACTGGTCATGTAAAATGCTATGATGCAAATGCTGTATTAGGAACTTGGATTTATTAACATATATGTCTCATGAGGGTCTATATTTAGTTTACTTTGATCACAAAAGGACTTTTTTAAATAAAACATAAGCTCTGATGCATAATAATGAAATTTAAATGTTGAGAAGTTGAAACCTGTCTGTGATAGAGTGTAGGCTGATTTTTCAAATACCATATACATATTAAAATTACATTAAAAATGAATATGTTTGAACTTTTTATTGGGATGCCCCTTTCCTTTCTTCAGATTAAATAAACCCAAATTATTATCTTCTCATCTTTAAGGTAGTCCTTGCTAAGATATTTTAAAGTATACTTCTTGCTTATTTCTGCAGAAGTCGCTATGTTTCGTGTCAGGAGGGGGGTTGAGATCAGAATGGGAAAACCGAAAGTGTTCTGTTTCTCGCTCTCCAGACCTGCCCACTGTCCCACCTTCCTGTGGCTCTTCCCCCATCCTTCTTTTTCTTTGCTCATTAGAAGGAAGATGCTAAAATGGAAAAGAATGATAAAATAGAGGTGGATCAAGAGGTGAAAGACTAGGAAAGAGCTTGAAGAAATTTTCACCTTTTTAGAAATAGAGGTGAAATAATTTAAAGCAGCAAACATTAATTTAGTGACTCCCATATATCAGACGATAAAAAAAAAGCTCCCTTGTGCCAGAACAGAACATTGATTCCTACTCTATTCCTTCTGCTCTCCCACTCCCCTCACGGTATTTCACAAACATTCTAAGTTTCTAGGTACTTCTGTAGAACTGAGCCTAAATCACATTCTACTGAAAGGCCAGGGACAACCTCAGGAAAACTGAACCAGAGAAGTCTGATTTTGGCAAGTCCTGTCTCTTCCTTGCTGGTGTCCTCTCTCTTTGTTCTTGTTCAAGTGGCCAGAAAGTTCAAGAAGGGCCTAGATTCCCCGTGGCTGTCTTTTCTCTGCCTCACCCTCCCCACATCTCCCCAGATAAAACTTGCCTATAGGCCATCTACAAATGATCTTCCCCATATGAGTGAATAAATGAATGAGTTCCTGAGTATTAACCAGTCCCTGTGTTTAAGAACAGTCTTTGTGGGACTGTGTTAAACCAAAGAAATGGCTAAAATAGTGAGACTAAAGGAGAACTTACAGCACTAAGGTTGAACAAATGTAAAAAAAAAAATATTTGACGCCGAGGAGCTTCTTAAATCCCAACATACTAGAAGTCGCACGCTCCATCAGACACTATTAGAGCTACAGAGTGAGGAGATTCTGTTCTGCGTATCAGGAGTCAGAAAACTATTACTCATGAGCCGAATCCGGCCCGAGGCCTATTTTTGTAGATAACGTGGGACAGAAACACTTTCGCGTCCATTTTTTAGTGCGCGGGCTGCTTCCGTGCTGCAGCGGCAGAGCCGAGGTGTTGCAGCCCAAGTATTTACTATCTGGCCCTTTGGAGAAAGAGTCTGCTGACCCCTGGAAATGTGAGTTTTAGGAAAAATGACATTAAAGAGTGTGGCAAATCTTTTATCTTATTTTTTCTTCTTTTTTTTCAACTTGTTTTTTAATTGTAGAACACAACAATTTAAACCTTTAGTTTGAATATTTAGCAAGGAAATCTTACTTGAAAAACTAAAAGTAATATCATGGTCCTATTGAAAAAATCTTCAAATCTTGCTGCCTTTACACTAAGGATATAATTGAATGAGACTTTGTAATGATGGCCTTGCTTTGGTTATATAACTCCAAATCAATTCTTATTTGGCTTTCTTTAATCACTTCTAGTGACTGATGATTTAACATACTGGAAATTTACTACTAATGTAGTTTAGAGAAATGAATATTTTCTTCTTATCTTACACCACTAATGCATCATATGCATAAAGAAGGAGGCATAGATGTTTAGAATTTATAAATATATTTATGATGATATATAGAACATAACAAAAACCTGGGCTATCACTCTTTTAACTGAACTATAAAATCACAAAGCAGCCAATATCTTTTAAATATGAAATTTCATAGTGCATTGGTAGCCCATCCCTTACATATGCATTCCCCAAAGTATACATTCCAGAAAATGTTCTATGTAAGTAGATTAAGAAAGAAAAGAAGAAGGAGGTCCACTAAGCTTGGGAATGGCGAAGCGAAGTGGATTATTTGATGCATGACTCCTCAGAGCATTTAATATGAAAATGCTCGTTGTTGATTACAAAGAGAGGACAGTGTATGCTTTGTTCTTTTATTCATTTATTTGCTCATTTAATAAATGTGTCTTGAGTGCCTATTACCTGCCAACCACTGTTCTTGGCGCTGCAAATAGAGCATTTCAAAGAGCTCAAAGGTTATGGAGAGTTGGAGGATATCACACAGGCTTGGAGAGTTTGGGAAAGCGTTCACGAAGCAAAGGAACTCTGATGATGAGTGGAACCATGGTAAGCAGACTCATCTAGGGGAGAGGCATGTTAGGAACTGGAAATGCATGACTAGCAGATGCACATAGATACGGGTTAATGTACACTTACTGAGTCTGATGAAGTTACATCGATGGGACAATTGGCAACAGCATGAGGAAATCCTCTGCTTTAAGAATGGGGCCTCCTATGTCTTGCCAGTTCATACATATATGT
Organism: Tonatia bakeri; assembly: GCA_004024845.1. Taxonomy (NCBI): domain Eukaryota; kingdom Metazoa; phylum Chordata; class Mammalia; order Chiroptera; family Phyllostomidae; genus Tonatia; species Tonatia bakeri. Next base: position 23,526 of record PVIA01007487.1, read on the forward strand.
GTTCATATGTGTATGCAGACCTCACACCAAATATTGAAATAGACTTTGTTTTAGTGCATCAGTTAGTATTACTAACCTGCTAAATATTAGTCAAACTATCGCCTGAGTTTGCTTCTCTCAGTTTTCTCAAATTTTAATTGGACTTCAGGTTTTCTCTTCTACATTTGATTGACTTGTCAGTGTCTTGACTGTGCTATTCTGAAGTCACATACCCTAGTGTCTGTTTTACTCACTCTCAGGTCTTCAAGTGAATGAAAATAAAACACAATAATTTTATTCTCAAATGTTGTTCAGTTTAAGACATAAAATGATGATGCCCAGAGGTTTCATGAGTTTTCTGTTGGCTGCCTCATTGTTTATCCAAATTGGCTTCTGTTTAATTTGCTTGTCTGTTTAACGAAGAGCCACTATGCCGTACTTTAATCTGACTGGGTAAGCAATTGCATAAGATTAAAGTGAAATATAGCCAGTGTTTAACTATATTTAACACATTTATATCTGCACTGAGATCTTTCCAGACACTGATAACCAACTGCCAAATTGATACACTTTCTTGGACACGTGACAGTCACCTCAAACATAATGTTTCTGGAACTGAGATTTTGATCTCCCCTCAGACCTGCTCCTCCCAGTCTCCTCATTTCATTTTCCACATCACCCCATCAGCAAATTTTGCTGTCTCTGCTTCAGAAATATATCCGCCCTCAGGCCCTTTTCACAGCCTCCACTGCTACCAGCTGGGGATCAACCCCTCCACACCTGCCTTCTGCGTGATTATAAAATTCTCCTACATATTCTTTCTATTTCTTAAGTCTCATCACAGCTACGAGTATGATGTTGTTAGATTATGTCACTTCTCTACACAGAGCCTGCTATGGGCATCCAACTTAACTTGATTTAAAATCCTGAATCTTTACCATGGAATTCGAAGACTTGCATCTATTGTTCTATTTTTGCCCTCATTCCCCACTGGTCTCTTGATTGCTCCATCCCAGCCCTGCTGGCCTCAGACCTTTGCACTCGCCTTTGTGCCTGGAAGACTTTGCCCCAGGTGTTCACAAGTCTTGCTCCTTCAGCTTCAGATCTTGATTCAAATAGCAACTCCTCAGGGAGACATTTCCTAACCACTCTATTTAAAATGCTAATAAGTGCAACTCCTGACACATCTTATTCCTCTTCCTTGCTGTATTTTTCCGATGTGACTCATCACTATCTAATATACTATTTACTACTTCACATGCTTATTTTGTTTACAGACTTTCTTCCTCCTTTAGATTTTAAATTCCCTGAGGGCAAGGAATTTGGGTTTAGTGTTCAGTGCTGTGCTTGGTACACAATGACACTCAAAATGTGTTGAATATGTGAATAAAAATATGTTTTTGATGATTCAAAAATTACTTTTAGGGTTTCTAATGTCTGGGAGGTTGCTATTATAAGTTAAATGCAAAAGTTTTATAATCTGGACTGATTCTAAAACATGTAGTGGAATTATTATTAATTTATTTTTAAAAGCAAATTCCTGATTTTAAATGATTAGCATGATTCCAAAGTAACTTATATAAAAATAATGAAAATAATAATCACTTTATTTATATCATCTTTCAGTAATAACAGTAATAATAATGATGATAATATCTGTAATTTTTATACATACCAGTTATTGTTTATATTTTATTTTCTAAACTTTCCCCCACTTAGCCTAGAATTTACTATCCCCATATTGGAGAAAAGATAGGCTAAGGAATTTGTACCTAGTTAAGCAATTAATAGTGGCAGAGCGAGCTCCAAACACAGTCCCATTTAACTGTAAAATCTTCACTCTTTTTCACTGTCTCTCTCAGAATGAAAATTCCAAGTGCATAGATTATCTGCAGTAAGCCAAGCATGAGGAATGAAAGAATGTTTTCTTCAAAATGATCGTTAGCAAACCAAGACTCTTCATATGTCATAGTACTGCATGTATCCGTTAGTGGATATTACCAGATATCATGACTACCTCATTTAGTCCTCTGAACAATAATGGGCATTATTAGCCCATTGTTACAGATAAAGAAATTAAACAAGTAGTGGTTAATAGTCTTAAGTCATATAGCCTACAGATGTGAAACCATTGTCCAAAGCCAAACAGCCTCATTACAGAGCACACAGTTGTAACGCATGCACAAATCACCACCTCCTGTTACATTCTACTGTTCTCTGGAAGGATACATTCACGTCACAGGTGACCTAGGTCTACTTATATAATATATAAAAAGGTCTCTGCTCTCTGATACAGTGATCCTATTTGGGTCTTGGAAGACAATATCAGAAATTTAATTCACAGTTACTGTTTCTGTTTAAAAACAAGAAGGAAAAATGGATTTATTAATAGCTATGCATTTCTATTTATTAGTTTTTATTTAATTACTAGTGTGGATGGACACTAGTACCCTTGCTAGGTCCTTATGTCATAAGGTAGCTGTCATGGACACATGAAGTGGGAAAATGGGAGTGCCACAATGCTAAGTGCTGGAAAGTGGCATTCTATCTCCTCTCTCTCTGCTTATGTAAAGAGTTCGTGTTTGTGTGCCTGATAAATGGATTTGCAGTCTGTATTATCTAGTTTGAATTCAACTCTCACCAAATGGACTCATGGCTTGAGAAGCTTCCTGCAAGGAAGCTGCAGATGGAACATAATATTAATACTGAATACAAAGACGAAGTACATGAAAGTGACAGAACAGACATCTCTACTCCTGGTGTCCGCTCGGCCTTAGTCACATCGTGAAGTAGCAATAATGACCCAATGACATGTGTCAAGGTGTCAGCCACTAAATTGGAACCATTGGGAAGAACATTGAAATAGACCTTTTATTCACACTGTTAATAAAATATCTCATCCTACGTGTATGCAGTGTCCTTTGTATCAGCTAGTGATGTTAGGTAGACAGCTTGATTGGAAAAGATTTAAACCTGAGCATCCAAAGTTATTTTTAGTGACAAACAAAAGGCTTTTTGCTCTTGCACAATTAAAAGTAAAATAATTATTCATTATAGTTTGATCTCATCCTTGTAAGATTTTATAGTTTTGTACATTTTTGGATGCCTATAATTTATAAATGAACTTGGAAATTATACATATTAAAGGTCAAGGGTAAAAATATTTTTAGAGATGGATGAGCAATGAACAAGTTTTAAAAACACTCCTTGGTAGATGGCACTTTTAGGCAAGTAATAGGTACATTGTATATACATTTCTTGTTTTTATTTGTCACGAGTTGAACTGCTGAACTGAAGCTTTGTTGGCATATATTCTTTTCTAGGTTTTTCCAGATGCTTGAAATAAGTTTTGAAAGCCCAGGACAATATACTTATCCACTTGGAAAACTATCAAGCATGCAATACTCTTTTTTGCTGGGAATCAAGCCCTTTTTAAAGACCCATACTTAAAAAAAAAGACCTATTTTTTTCTTCAAATAAAAATGAATGTAATTGTAGATTTTGTCAGAGAGAAAGCCATAAAGCATTTTTTCAGGCTGGGTTTCCCATTAGCAACTTTCAAGTTCTCTGGGCCTTGCACAGAAACCAAGTTTCATTATGTAAAAGGTGATTTACTGCTAACCCACCGTCCCTGTGCCAATGAAGAAGTGTTAGCGTGCTCTCAAAGTAGCTTAATTAGACCGCACTCTAAGATTTGCCACATGCTAATAAGGTTATTCTGATACATGTGTTGAACTACCAGGCTTCATTTATTGAAAATTAATTAGAACAATTTATATTATAGGATAAATACTCAGCCATGTACCAAAGCTCCTGGAAGAATCTCTTTTTTCGCACAGCCATTGCAGGGATCAAGTTGTGGTGAAATATATGAAAAAACTTGCATGACATTACTAATGGCATTTCCTAAGCAAATTTACCCCCCACTAATGTCATCTGTGGTCTGATGCAGCAGTGACAGCACATTTCTGGCAAACTTTTCACGTGGATGTGTACCTGTAGCACTCAGAAGCACCACCTAAGCTTGGCAGACCAGGATTTATTGGCCGTGAGACCCTGGGTAACTTATTCAAATCACCATGCTTGCATTTCCTTATCTTGAGATGGAAACAATAGTAACACCTTTATCACATATTAGTTGTGGAGATTATTAAATAAAATAATGCAATTAAAGGTCTTATCAAGTACAGAAGTAGGCATATGGGTTTGTATTCAATAATTATAAACTATTATTATAAATAATTTTATGATAAATATAACCAAATAGTTACAAAATATGGTTTTATACTTAGTAGTGGGGCTTAATTGCATATTATCAGAGATGCAGAAATTTTCAGATGTGGTAACATCATATGAACATATGTCTTTTACCCTCTACCAGAACTATTAGTTTAAATAAGTAATGAATAATTTCCAAATAAAATTTCTTAGCAATCGGTGCACGATTTCCTCCAGTGGTTAATACCCCATGTACTGGTCGTGGGTTAAAAAAAAGAATCTCTCCAAAACTTAACATAATTGTTCTAGATTTCCAAAACTGAAACGACCTTTGGAAACCAGCTGTGATGCCTCACCTCTTCATTTTTTTGTAGGAGTGTTTGTGTCTTAAACTAACATCATAATTTTTAAAAGGAAACTAAAACAAAGGTCTGTATATAAATGCTGGGCCACATTCTTGTTTAAATAGTATATCAACTCTGGAGTAGCAGGCAGATGTATTGATCAATATTGATAGTAAACTTCAAAGTTCAAAATATCATCGAAGAGTGGCATTTGCGAAAACATAAATGATCATCCCTTCAAAGTCCAAGTCAATCCAACTTAGCCAGCCTGGCTGAATGACCTCCTGAGTCCTGAACTTTTTAAAGGCGGTGGCAGCAGCTCAATGAGCCAACAGGGAGTTCCCGATGGCAGCATCTTTGTAAATCTGCTCTCGCACGGATGCTTTTGCTTCGCATTGTGCGTGTTTGTGTTTGATGAGCATTTCTTTATATTCTGCATGCTTCTCATGGTTTAAAATGAGAGCCGGGCTTTTGAAGTTTAAGTTTCCAGTGAGAACCACGCCTCCTTACTAGCTTGAGGGAAAGCTTGACCCTTGAATGCCACGTCTATAGAAGACACATGGCACAAAGTTCAATTCCCCACACCAGCAGAAAGTAAGACAGCTCCTGCTGAAGGGCAGCGTTCATTCTCTTCGTCTTTCAGTTTCTACGGAAGGAGGGAGTGGCCATGCCAGTAGCTCCCAGCCCAGGCAAAGCTAAGATCGCCCCTTGGTCGTGTCACTGTACCTTTGCACAGTCACATTAACCCAGCTTCGCAACAGTTTCCCAGCCGGGTTCTAAACCACAAGATTCTTCTCCCTTCTTTAGTGTGTTCGATGAATTTCACTGCCTGTATCGGACCGAATAACTTAGGTTTGACCGCCCAGCTGTTGAACCTGTCAAATGTTGAGGGAATCTTACATGCTGTGACTTTTCACAGGAGGTTGGATGCTGTTTCCTGTAGAGAATGCACGGAAGGGTCAGCTCTCTGCCCTGCCCCTGGCAGCAGTGGAACAAGTGAGTAACCCACGTTCTGCTAAACTGGCATAGAACTCACGCCTTTGAATCTGAGAAAGCGATACCAAGGAGCAGAGGCCATTTAGAAATTACACACGGGGGCATTGTGATCCAATGGCCAACATGGAGTAACCAGCAGGAGCAATTCTGGGGTGCCAGCATCTTCCTAATGATAGTGCATTGTTTTGTTTTTTGCTTTTGATATTTCCTTGGTGACCCCTTTTGTCCAACTCTTCTTGGTTCCAGATTATTTCAGAACCTGTTTACAACATTATCATCCATTCTGTGAGAATCCGTGACATTCTTTCAATAAATTCTTTTGTGACTTAAATGGGACCCACTAGAATTTGGCTTTTAGATGTCTTTCTAGACTTATCCCTAATCAGAGATTATACCCCTCCACAAAAACCATGCAACAAACAGTCGAACTGCTTGCCACCCTCCCAAAACATTCCTATGACAAATGGTTTGGTCTCTCTCCCTCTGCCAAGCTACATCCAGAAATGTCTTCCATTCTTCAAGTCCCTGGGGGAATTCAGCCATCTCCGATTTGGAGTCACTTTCCCTCTCTAATGGGAAGGAGCACCGTGTTGTGGAAGAGAACTTTTTTCTCGGACCCCTGTCAATGGCACTCTGGTGCAGTTGATTTGAAGTCTGCAGTCAGTCTTTTCTCCAGAGTAATATTTCAATTCACTTAAAGTGGAATGATTCAAAAATTAAGGAAAAAAAGTATGCACTCGATCACTATCATTCCATCATTCTCTAGAAAAAAGATAAGTAATGAATTCTTTGTGAAATGTTTAATGTATCAAATTTTAATTTTAAAAGTAAAAAGTAACTCATTGCAAACACTCATTACACCTGAGGTTTGTTGGACAAGGCAGCCAAGAGAGATGATACCTTTTTTTCTTTTGAGATTATTTAAAATAAAACTACTAAACAGTCTAGAGGAGGCTGGTATTCTTCTTACGCTTCTGTTGAACTTAGGTCTGATCATTCGCATTTAGAAACTCTATAGAGAAATGCCAGTCTATTCTATGATCAGCTGTGATACAGTTTCAATAAATTCTTTTGTAACTTAAATTGACCATTCACTTTCTGTTGTTTGTAACTAGAAAGCCTGAGTTGGGTTCCCTCAGGAGATCCAATTCAAAAGCCTCCTGCCTTTGTATCACGCAGAGAACGCAGTCTCCAGTAATCAGTTTGACTTTCAAAAATGGCATATATACCTGAAAAAAAGTAGTCATTTAAGATGGCACTGTAGGATCTGACAAGACAATAAGAAATCCCAAAACTATTGCTAATAAGTAGCACTTTTAGTCTTCTTTTACAGAACTTTTGTTATGGTTCTCAGAGGTAATCGACAGCAAGGCTTGATGACCTAGGGGAGGAGGAGATAAAAAGTAACAATAGAACGAGAAACTAAAAAGAAGTGTGATCCAAATACAGGCTGTCAGTTTAAAATCCTTGCTATAGCTAAGATTGAAATGTACAGTCGCTTAGAAAGCTGATTTTGGCTATAGAAACGATTTGGTTGAAGAGTGAAGTTTTGTTTCTGTGTAAGTTCATTGTGTCGACTACCAACTTTCACCCCAGTCGTGGCCATTAAGCTATATTGTGCTGATGGAAAGCAGTGTTAGGAAATTTCTTTAGAAAACTTATTACATAACACCTATTAGTATAGTTATTAGCTTTGCAGATTAAAGAAAATAGCTTTAACCTAATTTGCTTCATCATTTCTGTCTACACAACAAACCCACGAAACTTAATTCCAAGCAGTAAAATATAGACCTTGGCTATATACAGGGTAGTATAAAGTGATGAGTATGCAATTTAGATGATTAGATTGGCTTTTATCGCCTCTTTTGATATTGATTTTGGGTTCTCCTTAGATGGAAATCTCATATGAAAATGTTTTAGTTTGGGGAAGATCTGATTACATCTCCCCCGTCTACTGCGTATCTGCACTTACGAGGACGGTATATTGCTGTGAATTCAGCTATTGAAGACTGAGATCTCTATCTCTGTGTGGTTAACCTTGCTGCAGTACAACGGTCCCTGACAAGTTTTGGCCATAAAACTCTTTATTTACCTGGAAGTTCTGCACTAAAGATTGGCATGTAAAGTATAAAATAAGAACCCTCTGTGGAAATTAGGATATCGAGGATTGCCACTCTGCCACCTGTCAACCTGTCCTTCCCTTGCCCCTCTCTCCCTCTCTCATGAAGTCACCCCTAGGAAACTCTGGGGGTCTAAGAAGGTCTCAGATGTCTGACTTTCAACTAAATGTTCTCATAGCAGAAAAAATATATATAAATATAATTTTAACTAAGTAATTTAGTATTACATGACAATGAGTAAGTAGTCAGTAAGTAATGAACATATATTTTAACATAGATTTTTGTAAATAAAAATCCATGTGCTTTGTATTATGTGCTCCACCTATTTTAATCAAGTTGTTCTGGTGTTTTTTGTTGAAATCATCTGGAAGTCTTACTCAGATCACAGTTGAAGGCCACTAAGAAGTTAGAAAAGTGAGAGAAATCACAGGCCCAGAGGTGGGAGCCGCCCACTGGAGCAGCTGACTTACTGTCAGGTGACCTTTGGATTAGGTTGCTGCCTCTCTGAAGAAAAGAAGCTGGGCTACAGATTCCAGATTTCCCCAGATTTCAGCATGACAAGGATCACCTGGGGTAGTTGCACTCACATAGCAGACAAATTCCCAGACTCGTGCCAAACCATTAAATCACGATTCTCAGAAGTGGGCTGGGGAAGCTGTGTGTGTGTGTGTGTGTGTGTGTGTGTGTGTGTGTGTGTGTGTGTCTGTGTACGTACGCGCACGCATGTGTGTGGACCTCCCCATGATTTTTATCATCAGGAGTTTGGGAAACAATAAGTCTGACAACTGTAACAGTCATTTTCATTTGCAAGTCCTACAGTCCTCTTACTGTTTCTTCAATAATGTATTTTAACTGCAGCTATGGAGCTTGTAGTGGAGATGGTGAGAGGGAGAAAAACATTTTCCTTTAAAATAAAAAATGGTGTTGAATTTGGCATTTTATGTGAAAAAGAAAAGTAACTTTGTTATATTGAATAGTTAGAAATTGGACTTTACTGAGTTTTTCCATGTCTTTTCTTATTTTTTCATTGCTTTTTCTAAATAACAGATTGCTTTAATTTTGAGTTTTTTCTTTTCTTTCTTTTTTTTTGTGTTTGATAACAGAGATTTTTCCTTGCATCTTTGCTTTTAAAATTTGATAATTTATCCTTATAAATTTCAAAAAGGGTGCTGCAATCTTTCTTCTAAGTACCATGTTGCAGGTTTTCTGCAAACTTTTGGCAGAAATTTACCTCTAATTCACAATAAGTTTGAACTATCTTTTCAAAGCAGCACAGGGCATCTCTAGCCTTTATTCACTCAGAAAGTATTGATTGTACGTGTCAAGGTGACAACTTAATCTCACTCAATTTGGGGATCCTCTTTATTTTTCTAGGTTCTCATTTAGTTTGGAGTATTGTGGGGACTAGGCAATAGATATCCACTTGGCTCTAAAGACATTTTTGGAGGCACCCTTTGGCTTATTTGGAACTCAGCCCACAGTCCTCAGATGTTACCAATAAGAGGTCATTAATTCTTGGTATCATGGCTCCCTCAAAGGTGACTACTGCCTTCCTTATTTCTTCAAAGCCATTCCTGGGAGCACAGAAATTCCTCTGCAGGTCCAGGAAATCCCTGTGAATTTATCTGAGGTCCCGTGTGATTGCATACCTGCATAAACTAGAGTCATTTTCTCAGGAGACTTGCACTACTTCTTGGGTGTCTACCTCAGAAGTAATGGACAGATCCCCTTTTTCTTCTCCATATAACTACCAAAGATTTCAACTAGGACACTATCTTACAACATAGTTTTACATTTACATCCGTTTCAAATGCTCCCTAGCTGATGAATAGATGCAATGTGTTATACTAACCCTTGTTTGTAATATGCGGTAGACATAATTTTCTCAACGTAAATCTTAATTGCAACAAATAATTTTTCAGTATTTATTTTTTGATAACTAAAGATTTGTTCCCATGTGAATGTGAATTGCTACTTTGTTAAACAGACTCTCTAAAGCTACATTCTAAATACTTCAATGATTTCATCATAGTTTAAAGGTAACAAAAAGTTATATGCTTGGGGCAGAGAAATATAGAATGAATCAGTTGGTTTAGCTCAAAGTTTTTTTCTAAAATGACTTCAGAATGGAAAAATGAGAAATGAATCTCCTACGCAAACTGAACATGTGTGTCAGTTTAGAAACCATTTAAATAATATCATTGTCCACTTATAAAACGTCAGTGGAATTCTGAAAAAAAAATCAAAATAGTGCATTATTTGTTCCATGGCTTATTTTTTTGCTTTTTAAATTTGTGACCTTGTTTATATTATTTGTCTTTTTATAGGGATTCATTCTGTCTTCTATGATTCTGGAAGCAATTTCTTTAATGTTTCATTTTGTTGGAGAAATTCCTGATTTTTTTAATGTTAACATTTATTTCACGTCTTCCATGCTGTCTGTGATACAAGAGAATCACATCGTTAACTGAACTAGGCAGCATCATGACAGCAACAAAATGCATGTAGCACAACGCAATAGTTTTTATTTTCTATCTTACCCTTCGGTTTTCTCCAGTTTCTTGAGTAGGTGTACTTCTAACAGCAGCATGCATTCTATTTTTAACCCAATACTAATACACAAATACTCCTTCATTTTTCTACCTGATCTTTAAAATTATATTTTAATGGTTATGTAATATGCCAGCAGTTGCTTTGCCATAATTTAACTAGTTCCAAAATTACCAGTTAGCATTATCCAGTTTCTTTATATTAGAATCTAATGTACATAATCAATGCAATCAGAATCACATGTATATATTTAGCCAAAACTGAATGTGATGATTTTAGTGGATTAAGGAGAGCTAAAGATTTTTAGGACTCACTGTAAGATTTTTAAGGCTTATTGATTTTACAATTTAACCATCTATTCTGAAGTATAACAATTCCATATATATGAATAAAAATATTTTATATAAATTTCACAGATACAAAATGATGATTTATTGTTTTTATTTTCATTTGTTTGATAAACATCCACAAAAAATTAATAGTATCTCCTAATATATGACACTGGCCTCCTTTTATATTTAGCATCAATGTTGGCATAAAAATTCTGAGGTAGAAAAGTGAAATACTAAACAGAGTTAAATGTATATTAAAACAGTCATATATGTGGTGAATAAATATTATAAAAATATATAGATAATTTTTTGTTTTGAACTCATATTTATATTAAAATGATTTTCCTATACAATATTCTTGACGAGCTTAAAATGGTATTTTGGAGTATACTTTCTTTTCATTTAAAAATGATCTATAGAATTTTCTATTGTCTCATCCTTTATTTTAAGTGCTGAGTAAAGTTAAAGAAATAAACTTGGTATAATTAGTATGATCATTTTAATGTTTTAGGGATTAAATCCCACAGTACTGCTGTACATCACCTTAAAAGTTAACATCTTAGTCTGGCCTTTATGTTTATTTTTAATAGATGTTTTACTTCACAAGTTACCTTTTAATATCAGAAAGTTAAGCTGTTAAATGTCAGAATTAGATTGGCTTGACTGCCTAATTAAATGCAGATTCATCTGGAAAAGCGTTCTCTGGCTCTCACATTTCACTCTAACATCCGCTCAAATTCAGAATGACCCCTATGTGGCCTAAACTTTAGAGCAAGGACAAATAGGCAAAAATACCAGCCCTCCTCTGTGTTGCCATTCGGTCATTTCTTGACCTGAGAACAGGCATGTCGACTGAATATAAATTATAGACTTAAACAGGGAGCCTGGGCCCCCCTCTGCCCCCCACAAAATAGGAAAGGCCTATACTGACAGGACTCAACAATGAGGAGTCAGAATGCATCTGAGTCTCATCCTCTCCATGGTCCCCACTTTTTCTAAAACTGTCACAACACATTGGAGAGGAAGAGAGAGTGGTGACTGCCAGCTCCAAACATTCTTCCCCAGTGACATCAGGCAGAAAGCGGGAGGCTGCCAAAACAGAGAAAAGGATGCTCAGTCAGCAGACATGAACTCTAGCCCTCGCTCTGCTCCTCACTTACTGCGCGGGGTGAGCACAGACACGCCGTTTCTCTGGGACTGAGTTTCTTCTCCTGAGGAATGAAGGAGTTGGTCTATGTGAGCGATAAGATGTCTTGTGGTTCTAAATTTCTGAGATTCTCTGATTACCAGTTCAAGAAAATTTTATTTCTTGGGTGATTGGCTAGCTTTTATGGTATTGTGAAAATCACGGCAAGGCTGAACTTTATATACACACAGTATAACCTTCGCTCATTCTCTCGGGTTAGGAGAGAGGACGGTGCATCGCAACATCAATCGGTCTAAAGAAAATCTATCTTCCCTATGACGTAAGGGGAGAGAATTAGGATCCAGCTTGGAGGCTAGAAATATTTTTGGACTGTTCAAACCAAAAGTTACCCTGCAAATAAGATATCGAGGTGCATGGCCCCACCAGGAAGACATCTGTTTCTAAGAGAGACAAGCTCATACAACACCCTAGCCACCCTCAGATGTGAACAAAGACTGCTCTCTTTCTGGTAAACTTCTAGTCTTAGATGGAGAGTCACGCAGACAGAAGGCAGGTCCACTGTGCGCCTGTGCTGGGCACTAGGCTAACCCCTGTGCTTTGCAAAGCCAAGTACTATACTTTAAATTTTTTTAAAAAAAATAGTGTTTTGTATATAGGTAATAAAGGCAATGTACATTCATTATCTACCTTACAATATCTAATTTCAATAGTGTGGTGATTGTTGGTGGGAGAGGGTTTTAAGGGGACTAAATAGTAATGGCAAAAAATATAATAAAGATTTTTTAAAAAGGAAAGTATGAATTAGAATTCATCCAAGCATATTTTCCTCCCCTTTCAATGAGTCATAGTGGGAGGGGGAAGAGATAATAATCAATGTGTCCAACTTAACAGTAATGATTCATCAACAACTGTGTAATTGCTAAGTTTATATGGTTTTTGAACAAAAAAAAGGCATTTTTACATTGACAGATCTATTCAATCTCCTTCAAATACACTGAGTGAAGATTAGGTATTTTTATATTTTGAAATGAATAGAGAATCAATGTTTACAATATGTGAAATCATAAACCACATGCAGATTAGCAAATGGTAGACTAATGCTGTCCTATATTTATCCTGTCCTAGTTGAATAATTGACCTCTACTAAGCCTTATTTCCCATTAGAGTCTATTCCAGTGAACCATAGACTTAAGAGGGATTTTTCAAAATAGAGCATGAAATGCAAAGAAAAATACCCACTGAAAACCTAGGACCTACTGGGGGCATGATAATAACTGTACTTAGATCCCAAAGCATTAAATACCCTATCATGACAACAAGAGTGGCATTGAATTAAATTAATTCAGGAAGCGGATGCTATTCTACATTTCACATAGAAAAAGGAGTTTGTAACTTTGTTTCATAGACACCATTGCTCACTGGCCGATGGAGATGGATAACTTACGTAGGTTTCCTCTTCCTCGGTCTCTACTTTTGTAGAACAAGTTTCCTAGTACGATGTATCCTATAGGGTTTTTATGAGGCTTGGATGAAATCAACTTGGAGAGTCTCAAAGACAGCATACATTAATTTAATTCACAGTGCCTTTAAAGGCACATGAAGAGAACACATTTTACAGCTAGAGACCTTTAAAATCTTAGCTTTGCCTTTTGCCAGCATTGCAACCTTGGGAAAATTACTTAAGCTCTCTGGATTTAGTTTCTTCATCTATACACTGTGTTAAAAATATCCAGTATTCACCATTGCTTTAAGCCTTAGTGATAGTATACGTAACACACGATGGGCTTAGTATTGCACAATAAATGTGCAAAGGAGGTGCCGACAAAATATTACACATGTATCCGTATAAATTCATGAAACAGAGTGATTATAAAAAGCATGTTTAGATTCTTATACTCTGGGATTTGAAAGTATTTTAAGTGTCTCTGCATCACTTTAGCATATATAATATTTTCTACTGTTGTTTATGCCATAGATTTTAATTTGATTACTTACACGATATACCATAATATGCAACTCCTCCACTCAACTACTGTTTGTGAAGTACGTGGAGACAAAGGTCAAATAGCTACTGTCTTAGGCGATGAGTTTGGAAGAAATGACTCTGGATGTAACCAGAGGTGGTTTTTTTTTTCCTTTCTTTCTTCTTCTTTTGAAGATAATCATAAAATGTGTTTAGAAATATTGCCTCTTTAAAACAATATTGTGTATTTCCAACTTGAGCATGGACACCAAAATATTCAAAAATATTCTGCTCTGGAACTTAAAAATGGATTGAAAAGTAGAATTTAGATAGTGGTGTGTTGTTTAAATATTCTCATTTCCAGGTCTACGTTTATTTTTTTCTTGTTGGAGAGAGTAAATGTAAGTATTTTCTGCCTCAGAAGGCTTTTTCTTTTAATTCTGGAAAAATGTCACAATACTTTTGCATTGCACTTTCAAGAATAAATTACTGTCAGGAAAATGGTAATGAGTACATTACCAACTTTCTGTCACATTTAATTTGCCTTTTCTGCTATCATTTTTCATCTTGAAGAAGCAATGACTCCAGACTCAGCAGAATTCTTTGCAGGGCCAATGGTTTGCTTTCTTCAACATCTTTTAGGTGGTTCAATGGTTTGGACATCGAGTTAGAGTGAAGAGTTCTGAATTTTACTGTTAATTTTCTACCCCGGTCAATTTTTTTCTTCTCATATATTTTTGGAACTTGAAAAATATATTTGCTCTGTGTGGTTCAATTTTTATTAACCTAGCACTGAAACAATAAATTGTTATAACCAAGTTTATTAAGAATTTATAGGCAAAGTTGTGGTTGATATTTATGTATGTTTGTCCATGCATGTTACAATATTTAAGTATTCCTCTGGATTTTCAGAAATGTTTGTCTGTTGTGAGTTGCTTCCTTTGATATTTTTAAATGCTAAAAAGAAAATATGATTTTTTTCTGTAAAATTTATTCCCTAAATATGTTCTAATCTTCCTTCTAATTAAATCCAGGAGATCACTGTTCATTATAATAATTAAATTATGTTAAAATATAATTGGGAACATATTTCTCACACTAGAAAGAAGCATAAAAACTACACTGGTCTATGATAGTTTGAATGAACAATGGTGCCATTACTGAAAATGTGAAATTAGAACAGAGTTACTTTTCTTTTGGGGGAGGAAAAATTATGAGTTTGTGGTTACACAAATTGAGTGTTTTATATTTTAATACAAAGTACAATTGCTAATTATTGTTACAGGTCATGTTGAAAAACTCCATGCAATTGGCTTTCCCTGCCATGGCTGTAGATAGAGTTTCTTTTAGAAAGAATACTTTGAAATTATAGGAATTATCACTCTGTATCTCGTAGTGATAAAAATTACTACGGATGTTTTCCCTTTTTATTAGTTCTTGTAATGACCATGAAACAATGGAATAATTGAGTAAACCATTAATTTAGTTTTATTTGTTTTGGGTTTATTTTTTTTTTTTTGCTTTTTGGTGAAAATGCTGCATAACTACATTTATTTGTGTTGTATTTTGTATATTTTAGGTCAGTACCTCTTCCCTGTTTCTATCAACATCCCAGGACCATTGACTTGAGCCTAAATGTGTTTGTCTAGCTTACCTTGGTTGGCTTCTCATTCCATAATAAAAATTTTGTCTTAGATCTAACTTATTACTGTATCATCTAAAGAAGAACCCCGTTAGATTCAATGAGTATTTTTGAAATTGTTAGAAAGGATTTCAACAATCAAACATGATAGAAAATTTCTATTTCCAAGGAAATTCCCTTATGTTGATAGAATTTGACATTCTGTACAGAATGAATTTAAATATAATAGTCAGTTCCAGGAAAAATAATAGTGAAAAATAATTTGTGAAATGTATCACTAGAGACATACATAATCAATATTAAGCCTGAATTTTGAAAATGTTGTTTGCTATATTTCCATAGCTTATGGTAACTTAGAGGTTAGTGGATTTCTTTATTAAAGTATGTTTTGATTAAAAAGTAGTGACAGGAGAAATGAAGGAGAAATGTATAAAATCAAAGATTGCTGAGAGCTAATTAGTTTTGAAAATCCATCTATCAATACTTATACTAACTCAGTATGCAGTTCAACATGTTGCTGGCACAGCTTACGTGGGTTGGAGCAGGAGGGCAGCAGATAGAATGGAAGGGTCACGGGTTTAGAATTCAACAAGACTTGAATTGAATTCTCCCTTGCCTGTCTATATAGCACCATGAGTAATGTTATAAAATCATGAGAACTTCTACTAACTAAGGGGATAATGAATCCCAACCTGGTCCACAAAGGTGTGAACTTTGGCCTGCGTAGCATTGACCTACATGGTGTTTTAAACTAGTATTACTTGCCAACATATATATTTAAAAAGATCATCAAAAATCCAGATTTATGGCTTCTCTTTATATATATATATATATATAATAAAATGTAAATATATAAGTAATACAGCAATTTTCAAACTTTTTAGTCACATGGCACACATAAACGAATTACCAAAATTCTGTGGCACACCAAAAAAATACATTATATTTTTTGCCAATCTGACAAAAAAAATAGGTATAATTTTGATTGATTCACATTGGATTGATATTGTGGTGTTGGCTGTTGTTATTTTTGAGTTTGACAATCTAAGGAACAAGACATCCGTGCCCCTGACTAAATAGTCAGGTATTGCATGTTTTAAAAATTCTTGCAGCACACCAGTGTGCCTGTTGTGGCATACTGGTTGAAACTTGCTGATGTAATGTAATATATGTAAATATATCTTCTCTATTAAAAATGATATGATATAACATGATATGGTATGACATAAAGTTCCTACATGAAACGTTTGGCAGACGACTTAGTATCTACCATCTTTAGCAAGAATATGCTGCCTAGGTCTCCCCAGTTCCCTCCCCTCCTTATTTCTCCCTCACTCTGACAAACAAATTACAGACAACCTGCTTCATTCATGCATATAACCTACCTGGTCTTTATAGAGCTGTTCTTTTAATTCCCTGTAACACTTGCATACTTTTAAAGAATGTAATGAACATAATGACCACATGATTTCTTTAAAAAGCATAATGACTTTTACATTACAGATTTCTAAAGTGTACAGAAATGATATTGCTTGTTACCTTACCTTCTACAATAAGGTATCCATCTCTGGACCACTTGGTTGCTTGTGGTTCGTGGACACCCCTCTGAGAAACATTGGCTTATAGGACAGAGTAGTAAGTACCTAACATTGCATTAAAGGCCAAATATCATCTGGTGCTGAAAAGCCTTGACTCATACAAAACATGCCTCTTCCCAAAACCTTTTTATCAAATCATAAGGTAAGACTTGTTATCGCTGGAACGTACATGCTCACTTATATGCATTCGCTTACGCACCCATTTGTCCGGTATTTTTGCTCACCCTTTTGTCTATCTGGCAAAATAACTTTGCCGTATTTTTTTGCCTTCCTGACTTATCCACCAACTTAAAGAATAAGGAACATTCTTGTTTGACTGTTTTGTGTTCAGCATTTGTGTAGTGAATGAAACAAATTAAACATCAGGTAATTCAAAATATGCTTATTGAATGAACAAACAAATGAATAAATGAGGTTGTGGTGACCAAGGTGAGTCAAACCTAAGCCTACAGGTTAAATAAAAACCTAATCAACAACTGTGGGGATTGTAGAGAGGATAATTTATATTTTGAGTTGTTATTTTCAGAGGATAACCTAAGAGAGAACAAGATCTTTTAAGAGTAGATACTGGCTAGGGACTAAGATAATTCTCACACTGGAGGATTTTCCTTTTATGTCCTTTCATCATGGGGGGGCTGTATATTGCCAAAATACTGCCAGAGATTCTTCAGAAACCTCTAGATGTTCTAAAGTTTCCCCTTATTTGTTGGAACTTTAGAATTATTGGCATTATTGCAGGCTTTAGACAACAGCTATTTAAGCAGGTAAAACCTCCTCA
The DNA here is from genome assembly GCA_004024845.1 of Tonatia bakeri. Taxonomy (NCBI): domain Eukaryota; kingdom Metazoa; phylum Chordata; class Mammalia; order Chiroptera; family Phyllostomidae; genus Tonatia; species Tonatia bakeri. The sequence continues at coordinate 41,193 of PVIA01007487.1, forward strand.
GAATATTAATTTTTAACCATTTAAGTAGACATTTGACTTTCTTACAATTGCACTCACAAAAGCAAAACAAGGAATTTGTTGTGGAGTTCAAATTCTATGTGGAGTATAAAATGGTTAAAAAACCATTTTATAAAATGTTAGGGAGCTTTTAGAAGACCTTAAGCATCACAACACAAAATACCTATATTTTATTTTTTTAAAGTTTTTATTTATTTATGTTTTAGAGAGTGGGAAAGAAAGGGGGAAAGAGAGGGAGGGAAGCATCAATGTGTGGTTGCCTCTTGCGTGCCCCCTACTGGAGACATGGCCAGCAACCCAAGGCACGTGCCCTGACTGGGAATTGAATCACAACCCTTTAGTTCGCAGGCCTGTGCTCAATCCACTGAGCTACACCAGCCAGGGCAACATACTTATATTTTAAAACTTTCATAAATATCAAATATTTCATTTGATATTTCACAAATATTTCATTTGTGTCTTTGAGCAAAAATGTCATGAGATTCTGGTTTAATTTTTTAAAAAATATCTGATCTTTTCCACATCAGATACCAATACATTCACAACTAATAACACCTTTGCAATAGTATGAGTGGTTTCCAGTTGTTGTCAATGGTTCTTAAAGAAAGTCATTCACCCACTTTTGACTCTACATTGTGCAATTAGTTGAATGAATATTGCTTTTTCATGCAACTGACTTTGAAATGGAAGGTAAATGAAGAAATCTATTTTCTTTATTGCTTATCTATTCAGTTATCTTCTTTCTTTTTCATTCCCCTCCAAAAGTTGGAACTTTGTGTGAAACAAGCAACAATCAACAATAGTAATAGGATTATGCCTTCCGTGAGTATAATGGGTTTAGGGACATAAAGCAATTGAAACGTTGAGAGTCCTAAAGCTTTCTCTCACATCCTTCCCCTGAATTTTCCCTGGCAGCTTCCCAGAGCTGAAGGTGTGGGGGATCACCACGGCTTCTACAGCTGCTCAACCACAACTCCAAAGGCCGGTACCTGGGCTTTCCCCCTTCTCTTCAGGCATCTGTATGTACTCAAGAGGAGACCTGGGAGGAAAACTCTGCTTTTTGGTGCCAGAACAGCTTTTAAGTTAGAAGCATATTAGTCATCCCTCCAAATGTCTTCAAGAATTGCTATGCTGTGATGACCACTGACTACAAGCAGCTCTACTCTGCTTTCACTAACTAAAACAACGTTCAGCTGGAAGACAGTTTATCTGAGCTTTAGTTATAGAGATAGAGAGATTAACCCTTCAAGGAAATGTACTACTAGAGAAGTTAAAGATCAGGTACCAGATTCAGTAGAAAAATCCCTGTGAGTTGAAAACAGCTGGAGTTACAGTTTGGCAAACACTTTAGAAATTACTTAATTATGATGTGTCATAGAGGTAAATGAATTGAGGAGATGGGGTATCTATATCAATATTATGCAATTTTTGAATGATGGCTAAGAAAAATAAGCATATTTTTATTTTTCGCAATTATGGACAGTAGTGAAGAACACATCTGTTTGCACCATCAGTGAATGGCTGCATTGCCCTGTCTCATTGAGAATGGTTGTGCTCTAGTGAGTACTCTGAAAAATGATTTTTTATGTAAGGTACCAGTTGGTCTGGTGAAGCACAATTTAAAAGTTAATAAAAACTAGTGTGACACTGTGTCATTCTATCATCCAGCCACGAGATAATGTTACCGGAGGAAGCAGATAAATATCAATAGAATTTGTTTAAGCTGGCATTGAAACATACTCATCTCATTTATCTCTTCAGATTATGCCAAGATCACATCAGATGACTGCAATATTATTGACTATGAACTAAATGATGGTAGAAAAAGTAAGGTCGGATTTCCCCAAACATGTAATCCATCACTGAACTGTTAGCACCCATTCCACGTAAAAGAAGTCCATTTTCCAGAACCTGCAGTTCTTGAGGACTCTCTTTAACAGTAGCTGACACAAACTAATGTGGGTGGAAGTGAGGAAGTAACCCAGGGGTTTTCCAATGTTTAAAGTCGCATAGTTTAAACATGTTTAAAAATGGAAACTTGACCAAGCAGTTACATTATTCCATAATCTCTTTGGTTTATATTTCAGTTGCATTGGGAAGAAATGCATCACCAGAGAGTGACTTTAAATACATAGTGTAGAGCGGGAGATGGAAGAAGACTGGATTCAATGATATTTTCAATAGAAAATATGAAAGAAATCATCATTGTAACTAAATATCCAGAGGTAGACCCCCTTGATTAATATATCCATGAATCTCAGCATGCGTTCATGGAGTCCTATGATTACATGGGAAAAAAGTATGAAACCTTGACTTCACAACCCAGTTTCATAAAAGTTTCTTCTTTTTCTCTTTTACTTTTTTCTTCCCTTACAGAAAACTTCTTTAACAGCTTCTGATGATTAACTTTTAATTTATGACCCTTGAGACATAGAAAGACATTTTAACAGGAACTCTATTTAGGGTAGGGAGATTCTCTCTTATCTCGACAGGAAGGAAATGGCCGCTTGGCCTCCACCTTCCCTGCCAGCAGCAGCAGAGGAAATAGAGCCCGAGAAAGAAAGTGCTAAGGGAGGGTCTGTGAAGTGCTATGGAAATGTTACTTGTTAAAAAGCCAAGCAATACACTGGGTGTGCCTATCATTCTTGTGCTTCTACTACCCCCCAAATGCTTTTCTTCTTTTCTCTGTCTTGCCCCCAAATAAATGAAAAGAACCTTACGAAGCTGCCTGATGCTAAATGATTACAATTTATAATTGTAATTTAGCACAATGCATCCACACGGATACTCGTCTAGCTTCATTCTAGTCTGTCACGGACCCTCAGTTCAGTTTAAATATAGTGCAATACAATAATCATAAAACAATTTGGCTCCATTCACTCAGGAAGCCTTTCTTCAGGGAATATTACATGTGAAACACTCTTCAAGGGGCAGAGGAATCAACAATGAGCCAAATAGGAAAAAAGCAAAGAAAAAAATAACCAGCTATCCTGGAACTTACATGCCATTGCTTAGGCACTTATTTAGAATCTGTTGACTACTGCGCTACTGAGCTATTGGTGCAAAGATAAATGAGAATCTCTTCTTGTGTCCTAGGGCAGCACAGTCTAGTAAATAGAGTACTGCTTAATTTCAAATCTGTATTTCTTTGAAATGTTTTTAATTTAAAAAAAAATATACTCTTGCTTACATTCCTCTATAAATAAGTTCAATGTACTCCCTAATAGAAACTTTTCCCCCCAAGATGATATCTTGGTGTATAAGAAGAGGCATGTGCGTATATGGATGGCTCCATGACAAAGGGAGAGTGTCCGAGTTTTTTATGCGTTGACTTCTCATCTCAGGTGTGATGCCCCTGTCTCCTTGGCGAGAAAGTAAGAAAGACAAGTCAGGAGGCCATCACATTACCGTGGTTATGTGATTGAAAAAGACTTATGAAACCTTAACTTCACATCATAGTTTCATAAAAGCTCCTTTTTCCTTCCGTCACAAACAAAAAAAAACTTCTTTAACAGCTTCTGATGATTAACTTTTCATTTATGAACCTTAGGATGTAAAAAGAATAACCTTGTGGTTAGCACTGTGACGCACATGTTGTAGACATGGCTGCCACATTGCACAACTCCAGGGGCACCATTCACATAGGCCATGGTGTGAATAGCGCCCTCTAAAGTTGTTCAGTCAGGAGTCCACGCGGCACAAAAGAGGAGCGTGTCATTCAGACTGGGGAATTAGAAGAAACAGCATATAAAATGAGGCCTCAACAGTAGATGGAAGTTAGCAGGATAGAGTCCAGGGAGCTGAGTAAATAAGGATCAGGTAAACAAAAGCCTAGAGGCCAGAGAAAACATCACTTACGAAGAAGTACCAGAAGCTCACTTTAGCTGGAGTGCACAGTGGAAGAGGAATAGCCAGGAGCACAGTGTCACTCAGGGAAGAACAGCCGGAAGGGGAGGACTGAAGACATCAGGTAGGGCTTTGTAGGACCCTGCGTTCCTACAGTGTCCGGCTGCACAAACCTGCCTTCTAGTAAAAATCGTTTCTGGAAGACCATTATTCTTCTAAAAGAGGGTTCATGATTTTTGTCTCCTGAGTCTCTTTTTAGTTTTTTCACCTGCTGTCTAAGAGGATTTGGTCACCAGTTCTCTAAGAGAATTTTGAAATACTTCATATAATCAATCATACATGTTTTTAAGTTCACTTCTAAATTTTTCATAATTATTTTAAATGGTTGCAAAAGATATGGCTTCTGGTGTATTATTAATATTTAAAATCAACAGTTATAATACTCATAATATAATAGACTCCTAATGCCCTAGCAATTCATAACATAGTCACACTGTCCCTTTAACTGATACATGAACAGCTCTCTGACAGTTGAAAACTTCCCATGGTTTCTTTGTCACTTTGAATTGCTATTTCATTTCAAATCCTATGCAGAATTTTACCTCTTTTCAGTTCTATACATTGACCTCTTTTCCGTTTTTCATCATTGCCAAGATGTTTGCCATCTTAGAACATCATCATCCCCTCATCCAGGGAAGCCTGTTTGCCAGTTCTTCACTCAAACCCACCCCGTTTCAAGTCCTTGTTCAGATGCTCATGCATAATCTTGGAGAACTTTTCTGACCATTCCTTTTAAAGGGGTAATTATTTCCTTTAGAGAAAAGATGACAGCCTGAATTAGTTTATTAATTTATTTGCACATCTATTTTGCTCTAAAGGGCAAGGACCTTATCAGTCTTGTTTGCTCTTGTACCTTCAGCATATAGAATCATGCCTGACCCGGGTCAAAATTATTGGTGCTTGACTGAAAAGTAAAACAATTAGGCCAAAGTTTCAGAAGGATAGTTGGCACAAACAATAAAAATTTATCCAGGAAACACAGTGTAATTTTAAAGCACTCACAAATGAACTTTATAACTACTCAAATATTTTTCATATTGCAATATCCATCTCCTCACCTGCAGTGTTCATACATGTTCATAGTCAGGATAGCAGCTGTATATTGGATGCCATAATGAACAAGGCCAAAGATGTATGCATATTTCTTGACTTGGTTTAATAGAAGTGTATTTGAGTGATCCAATATTTCATTAAAATGGTGCACCCTTACCTTCCCTCATGTCTGGCATCTATTTTTCTACCTTAATAATCAAAATATTTAACACAGGTGACTTTACAGTAAGAGTATTGATATCTTCAGAAAGAACTTTAGGATGGTATATGATTTGTGCCATCATAAATGGGTCACTATTTCAATCAGTATTTAACTGTGTTGCTTTGCTGCTGCTGAGTAGTTTTGAAAAACTTACTAGATGAAAATTAACCAAACAAGTTTCCTGATTCACCCTCCCAATGTCACAAAATAGACAAAATTCAACTGTGGACGGATGGTCTAACCTCCCCCATGGCCCTTAATAAGGAGAAGATCATTATTATGGAAGATGGAAGATTTTGCTTACCTGTTTCTTCTCTTTTGGATAACATAAACCTCTCACTCCTGCTGAGGAAAAAAAATTAATCTCTTTGTCGAAGTCACAGCATATTCCTATGCAAGTGGCTCTTTTGCAAAAGCTGCTCAAATAATTACAGATTTTAGAAATAACAAGTTGTTAAGTCAAAAATTATTCTTCTAAAATAAGGGTTACCTATGTCGGTTTCATAATATTTTCACCAGGTACTAATAACTTAATTTGAGCTTCTCTTTCTTCACGTTTTTTGGAACATTGTGCTCCTCAAGGGGCAATGCCAGCAAGTTGTTTTCATTTTCTGTTTAAAATTAAAGGTATTAGTTATTTTAGAAAGTTACATCTGTACTCATTAAAGGTTTAGGGCACCTTATGAAGTAACAGAAGAAGCACTATTTGGGGATTATAATAGATGGATCTTTGAATGCCATATTACTTCATTCTAAGTCTGAGGTGCTACAATTAAAGTAACTTCAGTATATTTTAGGGTTTTTAACCAAATTGGCCTCCTCACAACCTTTTTGGTAGCAACTGAAAAACTAACTATGTAGGTATTTTTCACTAAGCCCTTAACATTCTGTATTGTATATGTTGTTAGTGCTAGAGAGAAACAATTCTTTAATCTGTATTTGATCATTATAATTATTCTGATTACCAGTGTTCAGTGTCACTTCATTTTTTATTTATAGCATCAAAGTAAGGAGAGAAAGGGAAAATATAAAAAGGAGTTTATATTTTAAAGTTACTTTTTAAGCATAATAAATCTAGCTTCAGTTATACAATTAATAATATGTGCCAACCCAAAATAAACAGACTTGGGCTATCGTTCATATGACAACAAAGCCACAGCTTTGTTTGTTTTTAAAACTGCTCTTTGCACAGCTATTTTCACATAATTTCATCACACTGGTAGATATGTGGTTAGGTACATGCAAACACATGAATCACAGGGCTGTAACAAAACTGGTAACAAATTGATACCAGTTTTAGCATCTGGCCTGGACTGCTGAATTCATCTGCCATGCCACTCCCTAAGATAGTGTGTATTATCTAGCATCTCATTGTATATTTAAAATCTTTTTGTGTTGTGTCCAAAGATAAGAGGTATTTTTAGTCATTGAAAATTATCTAATACTGTTTCTTATAAATCCTTTTAAGTATATCTAACTATTTAAAATAGTGCTTCATTGTTGTTTAAATACAGTTTTCTGCTGTTTTACTCCCGTCCCAATTAAAATAAAATAAATAATAAAATACAAATAAATAAATAAAATAGTGCTTCAAGCTATGTTATGCACATTTATATGTGTCCTGTTAGCTGATGTTGAATAGCCTTTAATGGGTGTATAGGTTCTACTGGAAACTGTGCATAGCCAACCGTAGGCTTTCTAGGGGCCGCACAGGGTAGCTATTTGCTAAATAGTTATTACCTGACATGTCAGATCCCTCAAAATATTTGAATATATGATATGTTATGCAACTCCCAAGGGACAGAACTAATGCAATGATAAATAATAACCATAATTTTGGGTGCTGATGCTCTGCTTTTCACATTCGATCCAGACAGTAAAGCTTAACCCTGGGTTGTAACCAATACCTCTCATTTTATGGATAAGGAAACTGAAGAGCAGAAAAGTGCAGTAACTTCGACAATGTCTCACAGCCAATACCAGCCAAAATCAGCACTCAAGTCCAAATATTCTGATCTTCATCCACAACATAGCCTTCCTCATAATTTATTTAATTCATGTGTTCAAGCATATCAAAGACTATGAAAGCTTAAGGATCGCTTTAATTCCAAGCTAAACCAGCTTGCTACATCTTCCTCTGAGAGTCCAAAAACTAGGAGAGGATGTTATAATAATTTGACCACATAGAGGAAAAGCAATTAAACCAATCACACAAAAGCAACTACTTTACAAAAGAGTTTTTCTGTACATGTGAGAGCTTAAGAGTACAGAGTTGGTCAATGTAAGGTATTTTACAAAATCTCTCTTGTTTAATATTAGACTTTAATTGATAATGTAGTTTTTCATGTATGTTTTGGAATAGAAAGTACACTTATTGTCAACTGACCTACTTTATAGCTATTTTATTGTGCTTGATTAAATATCTTATTTGATTCATTTACTTAAGAGGTAAACATAGCACTCACAACAAAATTTCCATCTTAGAGCCCATGAAACGAGCTAATATTATCATTTTAAGAGACTTCTAATTCCCAAACTATCCTTAGACGACATAATTTTTGCTATGCAAAGTTCAAGTCACAATTGGCTCCTCTAGCTTCCATCCATCATGCACTTCGAATTTCTGTACATTTGATAGTTTGGCAGTTCACCTTAGATTATAATTAGAAGCTTAAGGAGGACCCTTGTTTAGGTAATATAATTACAAAAGACAAGGAATCAAAAACATTTGTGAAGTTTCCACCCTCCCTTTTCTCTGTTTTTATTTTTAGATTGTGTATGATACGTTGAATAACAGCTCTCAAAAATGCCCATGTCCCAAGTCCTGGAATGTGTGAATGCTATTTTACACGGCAAAACTGATTTTGCAGATGTAGTTAAGGATCTTGAGATGGATAGATTATCCTGCACTGTCTGGGTGGGCCTTATATGTAATTGCAAATGTCCTCTTAGGAGACAGGCAGAGATTTGACTACAGAAGAATAGGGCAACATGACCACTGAAGCAGGATGTTAGCCTGCTGCCTTTGGAGGTGGAAGAAGGGGCCAAGAGCCAAGGAATGCAGATCTAAAAGCTGAAAAAGGCATGTAAGAAGATTCTGCCCTAGAGGCCCCAACAGGAGCCTCCCCCCACCCCGACACACACACCTTGATTTTTGCCTAGTAAAATTGATTTTAAACTTTGACCTCTGGAACTATAAGAAAACACTTGTTATTTTAATCCATTTATTTGAAGTTTGTGGGCATTTCCTAGAGCAGCCATAGGAAACTAATACAGATGAGATTCAGGAGTGGAAAAACTGACCTAGTTCTAAGCTAATCAGTATGTCCCATTCTCCTCTCTACAGTTGTGAAGGTTCAGGAACAGGTTACCCCATCACAAAATCACAAGTGAATATAAGCACTCACCGGGAATGCTGGGAAGAGACAGGAGAATTCTCCTTCCTGCCAGACTGAACCTTAGAGGGTGTGAGGTCTGAGAGAGCTGAAGCCATCTACTGTTTACAGTGGGGAACATGAATTAGTATGAAGCAAATGGAGAGGGACCTGGAAGAGATGGAAGAGTGGAGAGAACAAAAGATAGCAGAAAAAAATAGAGGAGAATAAGGAGAGAGAGACAGAGAGACCGAAAAAAAATTGTGCACTCTAGCCTTTCTTGTACTTAAGTGAGTGAATCAGCTCTCTCTTTTAAGTCAGTTTGGGCTGGATTTTCTGCCATTTGCAAGTAAAGGACTTCCTCTGGAAACATGTTTTAAGTTTGAGAGCTTTCTCAATGACAAAGGTCAGCACAATTGTATGACTGGTGATGTGTACTTCACTATGTGAGTATAATTAGAGGCCACACCAACAAGCACACCTTGTGTATTTTATTATAAGCAATAAATTTAGAGCTGGCTAATAATCCTTAGGGAGAGAGCTGGGAAGACTAGTTCTAAGAGAGATCATTCATTTGGCAGAATTTCAACCCTATTTAGTTAAGAACCCTTTTGCCCAATTCTGCTATGGGTTTCTTATCTGTAACGTATCCAGACACATTATTTAGTCCCAAATGATTTTTTCTTATGACTAAAATACTGTTTTAACTAGTCTTGTCTTTTTTCCCCCTGAGGTGAAATACCTGTTTTGGAATTACTTTTGGTAATGCTTAGTTATTCAATACCTAGGTAAATAAAGAAGATCATCTTTTGTTTCTCTTCACTTAATACTAACATAGAGCATTTTTCTTTAATGAAAAGAATGAGTACTACATTATAAAATTAAAGCCCACTGACAAACTTAGCCTTTGGAGTCTGCAAAGTTCCTATGATGAAACAAATTATTCGAAGTGCAAACCAAAGCATCGCAGGTTCGATTCCCAGTCACGGCACATGCCTGGGTTGCAGGCCACAGCCCCCAGCAACTGCACACTGATGTTTCTCTCTCTTTCTCCCTTCCTTCCCTCTCTAAAAATAAATAAATAAAATCTTCAAAAAAAATTACTCAAAGTGGAAATATTGGATATGTTCTACATTAACTAAGACACAAGGTAGACAATTCAGACTGTACCTGCAGTTTTATCGGATATAGTCTTGTTAGGGATTATTTCTTTATTATTTCTAGAATATGATTATTCTAAATAGGAATGGTGAGAATGGGTTTGTAGATATGCCCTAAATATAAAAGTATTTTCTTAAATGTTTGCTTAAAAATAGGAATATTATATAAGCTAATCACTCATGGGTATCTCTTAATTTTTCCTGATAAATTGATTTTCAGATGTAATGTCTGCTTTGCAGAATATATGGTGATAACTAGTATTAGTAACCAGCAAAGCTATTTCTCCCTGAAAAAGTACAGTAAATTTTTTTCTAAGTCTTCCATTTGTTGAGATATTCTTTATTAGTAAAAAGTTAACAGTGTGGTAAACTTTTCTTTTCTGTCAAAATATAACTGCATATTGATCTGACATGCTACCTAGACAGAGAACTAATGACTGATGTTTACAGAGAGCCATCATTTGAAGGAAGGGAGAAGGCTGGGGAGTGCAGGCCCACGGCCAATGAGGGACTTCGTACTCAAGGGTGGTTGGTATAATTATATTGACTTCATTTCCCTTGTAAAGGTAGAAAAGTACATTTTTATTGTAGCACAGTCTCTCTGGCAGGAAAGATAGGAAACAATGTGTTAGGAATTCCTGTACTTACCAACTCAGAACATTTATGTATTCTCAAATATCTTATCTATCTATCTATCTATCTATCTATCTATCTATCTATCTATCTATTATCTATCTATCTATCTATCTATCTATCTATGCTGAAATCACTTGCTCTTTTTCATTAGCTGATAGAAGTAGATCTTAATGCTTCCATTAAAAAATCAGAGAAATAACACGCTATTTCCCATATTTACTGAAAAGTGACCACTGGATTATCAAACACCAGAGATGTGATTTATGAGTTTCATTCCCAGGTGGCTTTGGTTCATTAACTTGCTGTTCCCGGAGATATCTAAGTTTTGTCATTAAGAACTCTTTAACTTGCAAGTTTTAAGTTCAAGTTTTATTGAACTTAAAACTTATTATTTTTTCTCTAATGCAAGTTTGTATTATAAATAAAAATTTCAAACGATAAATGGAGAATCTCTAAACCACTGAAAAAATTCATAAAGACAGTCTATAAAATTTAATTTTTACTGATGCAAATACAACAAAGTACAAAACTCTTCAGGTCTTAAATAGAAGAGAAAGAACAGTACACAGCATGTGATTAAAATAGTAGTCAACCATATATCAATGACATGGATTTCACAGTTGTGTACATAATCTTAAAAATACTTTGTGCATAATTGACAGTCAGTAAAACTATAATGATTCATAACAAAATTGACTCCATCTTTAGAAGTATCCAAATGACACTTCTTTAATTTATATTTTCTGTAGCTAAATTAATTAGAAATCTTATTTCACTAATTTGCTTTTCTGCAACCTGAAAAAATAAAAATGGATAAATCATTTATCAAAAGAAAAATGCCAGGGTTGTGCTTTAGACTACACACACACACACACACACACACACACACACACACACACAGTGCCATTTCTCACACAGTGTCTATTTGTATAACCAAAGTTGGCTTCCATAATGAATGACCCTGAATCACTATTGCACATTGAATTATCAGAAATCAAATTACTTGCTCTCCACAGTGTACTAATGTTGTTTTAAAAAGCAATTCACCAAAACTTTAAATTTATATAATGCAAACTTTAGTTTTTCATATCTATTTATCTACCATCTATCATCCACCTATCATCTATCTATCATCTATCTATCATCTATCTATCTCCTATTTTTTTTACCCAGAGCCATGCATGCAAGCAGGTACAACAAACACAGTGATAAATGAATGCATAGTCAAGTCTGTCAAACTTTAAATACTTCTACCTAGGAAAAGACAGATTCAACACTTTAAGCTCTTTCTTTTGGGTATTAGTCTCAACATTCAGCAATGTCTATAGTGCTGATTTCCAGCTGCACTCTTCATATATTGGTTTCTTTCAGGTACTCAGGATCTACCTCCCTTAGTACCATCTCCATTCCATTTTCTTTTCCCTGTTTTCACCAATTAATTAAACTATATTTTTAGATGATTTCTTGCTCTATCTCTACTTTATTACATGCATGCAATTATCATTCATTGTGTTTCCAATCCTCTCTTGTACAACTTTTTCCCATTGGAATTAATGATAGATTTATTTTTGTTGCTTAATTTTCTATGTGTTTAAGAAAAATGACTTTTTCCCCTAACAACTTTTTCAACATCCATACCAAAGGTTTAGTGGTAATTTTTTCAAATATTCTCCCATCAAATAATTTATTAGTGGTATTGGTTTTCCACAGGCACCATCTTCTACACTCCTCCATCCTTCCTACTCTGAATTAGACTGGTTTCATTCTGGGCTGGCACACATCTGTAAACCTGGACTTGATCTACCGTTCTCCTTTGTTTGACCACCTTTTTCCTGGATCCTGTATCTGCTTATTTCTTAAGATTACTTGCTCATTTTGTTGTAGTACATCTGTCAGTAACTTCTAAGAAAAGGTCATGGAAGTTTTATTTTCAAGATATTGTACTTATGAAAATGTCTTCAATCTCCCCTACTTCAATCATATTCTAGCTAAATGAAGGATTTTAAGCTATAACCACTTAGCTTCAAAATATTAAGATATTTCTTCTCTTTCTTCTAACTATTCGTGTTGTTACCGACAATGCCAATGCTATTATAGTTTTATTTCTCTGTACATATGTTGTTTCCCATCTCTGGAAATTCTCGGAAACTCCTCATTGTACCTTGTTTTCTAAATTTTTACAAGAATGTGCCTTGACTTTTTTTACCTTTGTTTTGTGTTGATAATTCATTAGTTTCCTTTATTCTGGGAATTCATGCTCTTCTATTTTTTTTCTTCATTTTCTCTTCTCTTTCTTGAACACTTACCATATGAATGTTGGACATCCTGATGGACCCACATGCTCTTTTTTCTCCTATTGCATGTTTCTGTGTCTCCCCATCGCCCAGCTAGAAGATATTTCTTTGACCTAATATTCCAAACCCCTACTGAAAGTTTTAGGTAGACTATTATTGTCATATTATTGTCAAATATTTTTGTATACTTTATTGTTATATTCTTTTTGTGGTATTACATTCTTTTTTATAGATAGAATATATTCTCTTACTTCACTGAAGATGTTATAGTTTTGATGTTTTCTATAAAATTTGTAATTTCTTCATTATCTTTGTCTTTTTCTATTTTTGATGTCCATTTGCTTTGATACATTTCTTTGAAACTGAAAGCCTTTCTCAAGTGATTTGAGTCCCTTTGTTATACATTCAGATCGAAGGTGAAGAGTGTCAGTATTGAGGAGTCTTTCTTCGGGATAAGGAATGAAGTTGAAGGAAGGGCCTTCTGTACAGCACAGAGGAATCGGGGAGCCATCTGTTTGGAGTGTAGGCTGCAGACGTGAAGGGAAGCTTGGCGAGTGCGGATGCCGCCTGCCAGAGTGCTCATAAAGAGGCCCAAAGTCCACCGGTCACAGTACAGTTTCTTAAACAATCTTTGTGATTTCAGACCCATTGGCACCGTGGTCTTCCGTTTAACCTGAGGTCTCCTGGTTCAGATTATCAGAGCTAATGTTTGGCAGGCAGGCAAGTAGTGGTTTCAAGGGGTAGTTTCTCAATGTGCAAAGTAAGAGAAGAGACGTGAAATTCTCAGTCTAGGTTCCCCTCTCCAGGTGCAAGTTTTAGAAAATCCCCCTGTTCTTACCACCTCTTTTGGTACCTAGTGTTTCCAAATAATGGCCTTTTAAGTGATAAATTTGTTCTTTCTGAGGAAATGTTTTACTTCAAGAAACATCTTTCTTTTCTCTGTTAAGTTGATTAATGATTAACACAACTACCATAAAATATGTTTAAATATCTCAGCTCTTAATGTTTCATTCCTTATTCTTTTTACTTTTTGTGGGTTAATATTTTTTATCTTTTATAACTACATTAGCAGTGTATTGAAAGAAAAAGAGCATATCTATGATATTTAAGAGAATTATAAAAATAATTTTAAGGTCAATCACTATAGCTTTTTAAAATACTGTTCTGAACACATTATTACTCTTAATTCCTCTCTACTTTCATTACACAGTTATTTAAATGTAAGCTTTTTTTGTAAAAACCATTCTTAATTCCAAGGCCTTGCAAAAATAAATGGGAGGCCTGAAAAAAAAAATTTAAGCTTTTTTTTATTTTAAAATTTACATGAACTTTTTAATAAAAATGTATTATATTAATAATAATATATTAATAAGGGTCCAAAATATATAAGCTGTTTAGTTTCTTACACATTACCTATATTCAATGAATCTCATTTGAATAAATTAGTGAATTTTGATAATAAAAAGTGAAAACGTTACCTACAATAAGCATCCTGTTTTAACCCTTTTTAAATTATTTTAAAATATAATCTTTATTATTTATTTTTCACTGCCATTTAGTAACCCCACACCTCCCTCTCCCCAGCAATCACCACACTGTTGCCCACGTCCATGAGCCCTTTAAGCCTTTTTTTGTTTATTTCAACAAAAAAACAGAGTTGGCCAAACTACAATAATTGCAAGGGGAAAAGTAGGGGATCCATGAAAGCACCAATTCCATCAGAAACAGATCTTCACTCCCCCTGGGATGCTGGTGAAGAAACAATTTGGATGAGTTGTCATTTACTAGTGGCTATTAAATCTATCAACTTTTCTCTTCTACCTCATTCCAGAGCTTCCCCAGTGGTGCCAACTGTAAAACAGGGGACTTCACATCAGACAGGATGACAAAGTGAGAGGGGGGAGAATTTGAACATATAAGAAAACAATCTCATGAAAATGAAAGCCTTAAATTCTACAGGGAAGTTAAAATGTATACAAATAAACATTTTATTATTGAATTTGACTATAAAATATCACATATAAACATATATGCATATTCACATATATACATATTTGTGTGTATAATGCTTGTGTAATCTTTCATCACATTGGTTCTTCAAGGTTTTTAAAGTATAAGAAACTGAAAGGGCAGCAAGGACAGTGAAAGGAAGGAAGAGGCAATGCCGTGAAGAAGGGCTGAGAGGCCAGATTATCCCAGAATATGTTGGAAACAGAACAATATTGCCTTGAGAGGAGGATATGGTTTGGAAAGAAAAACTTGGGGCTATTATAAAGAGTCTTTAAGAATCACGATTTAATGAAATTTGGAGAAAAGATGAGTCTTTTGAGCACAGGAAACACAATGAAAGTCCTGTTTTAAGAAACAGAAAGAATGAAAAATATTTTTGCTGCAAACATACTCATATTATCTAATTCCTTGTTGTGTGTGCTTAAAAAGTACCCTATAATAGAATAATAATCCAGAACCCATGTTATTAAGTATTAATAAAATAAATGGTAAAAACAAATACTTAGAGACACTTGTATAATTGATGTTATATAAAGAGTACATAATTGACTGAGTATAGAATCTCAGACATCTAAGTAGTTACTCTATAAAGCACAAGGTCATAAAACAACACTTCCTTAAGTTTATGTAGCATTGGTTTTTCCAAATAGCTCAAAATGCAAGTCCATTTTCTAACTTTTGAGATATCCCAAGAGATGGGTCGACAGAAAAATTAATAACCCCAATTTACAGACTAAGAAACTGTACACAGGGAAGCAAAGTGCCTCTTGTCAGGCACTGGCAGACCTGAGGCTAAACCCCAGTATTGATTCTGCTTTTTGCAACCTAAGTGATATGTGTGTGCCAGAGATTTTGAGTTCTAGGTCATATTCATTTTTATCATTCCTGCAAATGTACATAGAAAATACCTCATCTTGTTAGGTTTCTCTCTTGAACATTTTCACAGGAGAAGAGACATAAGAAATATTGGAAGTTCAGATTGCTGAGTTTCCAGAAGCAAAGTGTAAAGACTATTGAGAAAGGATGAAGAATTATTATATGATTATCATCACACTGTCTGCACTGGGGATAAAAGGGAACTTTTAATCATTTTGACATTATTTACAGAAATGATGAAGTCCCAGTGTCTTTGCTGCTGCAGAGAAAATTATGTAGTATGGAGATTCCTGTATTGAGAAAGAGCAATCCTTGTTGAGAGCACAGTCATTCAGTGTCAGGTGTCTTTGTGCCCCAAGGGAAAGAAACCAGAAGGAACCAATTTGCAAGCCTCCCTCTGGTCTTCTTAATTTAGGTCTCCCTCAACGCCTTCTTAACAGAGAGGGCATTGGAATAACTCTCATAACTTCAATACCTTGAACCTAATGGATCCCATTTACTTGTATTCCAGAAATTAGCAAATGAAATAGAATTTGTGTTTTGATGTTTATTTTCTATACATAATATTTTATCTTTATAGATTTTCTGTTACAGATAGCATTTAAAGGAAGTCTTCTTCATGCATTTATTACTTGTCCCCAACCAACAATTTGCATTGCTTTGAAAATCAATTTCTTACATGTTCTTTCCCTTCAACTTTTTCTTCCTCCTCTTTTCTATGATGTGGTGATGTGGTTTACCCATCTTTTCTATTATGTGGTTTTGCCTACTTGGCGCATTCTCCTGTCTCCACTCATTTTTCTGTGTTTCATCTCTCAGAGGGACTTTATCGCCATGATTGGGATTCTTGGATCCTTTCTTTTCCTTCTAATAGTACCTAATTCATTTTTACTACAACCTCATCTTCTTCACTTTTCCAGCTCTTTTTCCATGATTTCCCCAGTTAATCTCAGCCATCTGGCTCCCCAGTCTCTTCCTATAATGCATTCCCGTTGGGTGGGGCACTTTACCCATGTATGCTTCTTTTGGAGAACTGCCCTGTTTTCCCATGTTGGTTTTAATCAGGAGTTTGGGAGTTTTTACAAAACGATCTGTGTGGTGGCTCTGCTTTTTCCTAGTTTTCTTTCCTGCTGCTACTTGACAATTTTTTTCTTGCCCACTTCATCAAAATCAACAGCTTCTGTTTTGCGGGTATTGATTTACTTGGACAGTTTCTGATACTTAATTTACCTATTTTCCTTTTTAAGTTTAGATCTTTGCCTTTATCTCAATGTCTTTATTCTCCATGATCTTTTCTGTTGTTTGTCTTGTCCATTTCTATAAAACCCCAACTCTTCAGCAGAGAAGTACATTTTTATTATTCCCAAAGATTAAATGAGAAAAAAATGTAAGGTGCTGTGGACTTGACAGTGTGCTCCCTAAATATTTACTATTATTTGTACAAGTATGTTGATTATGGCTGTGAATAAACACTATTCCCAATACCTCTTGGCTGCACTCACCCTATTTTCAAAAAAAGTATTTATAATTTCTCATTATATTCACTTTCCTGTTTCTAATTTCCAATTTATCTTCAGATCTTCTTTAAAATTTCCATATGAATAAATATTCTTGCTCTTCTTTTTGATTTAATGGTTCTCATTACAATCTCCTGCATGTTATTAATGTTTTTAAACACTTTTTCCTTGTGTTTGTATTGCCCTTGTCATTTCTTCTTTGTCCTATTAAGGAATTCAGACTAAAAACCCACTTCACTTTTGTACTTTCAATGTCAGCTCTTTTATGTTTGATGTGCATGGCATCTATCATGTTGATTTTTTTCTTTCTGAGAATTTCTGAGCAGAGAATGTTGGGTTATAGAATTTTTTCAGGAGCTTAAGGGGTAAGACCTTTATCTTCATCTTTTATTGAAAAGAATTCTTGTGTACCTGATTCAAAGTCTTAATCTAAACTTAACTGATGCACCTCGATATTTCTTATGAAGATTGGGCTCCTTTGTCCCTTTGTAACATGTCTCTGGATTTTCTGTATCAGATCCTCCACTATTGTGTTAGCCTTTTTGTTTAGTATACCAGTAAACACTAGTCTTCTTCCCTTCGACCTTTCAATAATTCTAAGTGGTATTCTGTCACCATTAAGAAAATGCTAAGGTATGTATGTGTACTGGCAGGAAGGCAGGATGCAATAATGTAGAACCTTAATTTATACATTTATATAAATATAATTGAAGGGAAAATCTCTTATAAAATGAACATTAATGTCAGTTGGCCCTGGGTATGGAATTTTTAAAAGATTTTAATGTATTTATTTTAGAGAGAGAAGAAGATAGGGAAAAGAGAGGGAGAGAAACATCAATGTGTGAGAGCAAGATGGATTGTCAGCCTCTCATATGCACCCTAACTGTGAACCAGGCCCACAACCCAGGGATATGACCTGACAGGGAATTGAACTGATGACCTTCTGCTTTGCAGGATGATCAACAACCAGCTGAGCCATGCCTGCTGGGGCCAGGGGATGGAATTTTGTGTTCTTGTTTGTGTTTATATATGCGTATGTGTGTGCAGTGTGTATTTTCTTCCCACAACAATCCTGTTTGGGGGTAATCAGGCACATCATTTTATTGGAAATGAAGTACTTTAAAAAAAATGGACAGTGAGTCTCTTTATTCCATCATACTTGTCATTCTAACAGTCTCCTATAAGCCAACACTATAGGAGACAAAGTCAGGCCAAGCAGTCTACAGAAGGAATTCATCTGAGGCCACTGAACTGGAAAAAGCCCATCTCTAAAAGTGCCATCTTATCATTCACCTCTGGAATGGTGAAGCTTATCATTCCTCTGTCTTCAGTGCTCACTGAAAAAAGCCCCATCTTTTCCATTCACATTTTAGGCTGTCCACATGATAATCGATAATCCTTCAACAGGTTACATCACTGAAGAGCCACAATCCTTTTTTACTGCATTTTCCAGCTCTGCTTCTTTTTACAACACACACGCACGAGTTCATGTGTGCACATACACACCTGCTTGCGTTTCGGAGTGCTATGCAAGTCTTGCCATCAGTCTTCTGAGGTCTGACGTTATTCTTATTACGTGTTGTAATTTCAAGTTCTGCTTTATCCAGATTTGTGGCAAGCTTATCAGTCCCAAAGGTTTGTCAACTTTTCTTTTACCATTGATTTTTTTCCATCTTTTTCCTTGTTGCCTCTCTTCAATGACTGAAAATGTGTACCTCATTTCCTCATATATAACTATATGCCATTGCTTCTCATATTCTAAGTCCCTCATATAACCGTCTTACACTTAATACCTTTACTATTTACATCTTTGTAAGGTTACATTTATTTTCTTCTGTTTTTCCCTTCACAAGAAAAAAGAAAGTTTCGCTTCCTTTTCTCATATGTTACTTCTAAGAATTTCTAACCAAAATGTTTTTTTTTGAAGTAAGGAGAATTTGTCTCCTTCCCTCGTATCGCAGATTATTTACAGACTTATTTCACCCGACTGACTGCGCCTGTTCCCTTTGGCCTTCTCCTTCAGTGCCTAGAGGAGCAACTCACTCGTTTCCCTTTTGCTCTTGAAATGCCTCCTCTGTGTCCTTGTCTTCTCCTAGAGCCCCACATCTTTTTCCTGCATGTTTTCTTCTGAGCAGATGTCCCCAGCTTAGTTCTTTCATTTCCCCTTCTGTTGATTACAACATAACATAAAATATTATATTATAACATATAACATGCTCTTGGTGAATACTATAAAGACAATATTCCTCCTCACACAAGTATATACACATTTTCCCTTATACTTTTTGTTTTTATAGTTGACACTACTACAGATGCCCTATCACCCCCCCCTTTATGTATGCATGTATGTGTGTGTGTGTTTAGTAACAACTATGGACATCAACTGTATCCTCCATTCCTGGGCCACTTTTCCATACTTACTGGACACTAATTTCATGACATTGTAGGTCTATCTTGGATATATTTCTGGGGGTCTCCATGCTGTTAGTAATCTCTGTCTGTCTGTAAATGCAAAGAATTGCATTGCTAATGAAGCTTGACTTCCCCTTGCCACACTGTCCTTCACACACATATTTTCCCACTCCAAACCCTCACCAGTCTGCCATTTCCATCTTAGCATCTGCCAGTTTCAAGATGCTAATCTCTCACGGTTTCTTGCTAAAGTAAATTACAATGTGTCCTAAATGGCCAAAATGCCATACCTGAGAAAAATGAACAGTTTTTAGCCGTGACTGGTTAATTCAATCACTGTAAAATTTTTCCCAACCTTGCTTTTCCACTTTCTCCTGAGGCACTAGTAATCTAAACCAAATTCAACTTCTCTACTGTTCTTATGTGCATGTCAAACTCCTCATTTCCAGGGACTCAAATTACTGTAAATATGTCCCTTGGGCTCGTCTCAGCTGAATTAGTAATTAGGGTACTGGTGGCAATGATCATGACTTGGGGCTGGTTTCCGTAAAGGAAGCAGAATTCATAATTTATCTTTGATTGAACAGAGACTTCCATTTTCCTAGAACAAATGCAAAGATTCTTTCTTTCTCTCTCTCTCTTTCTTTTCCTTCCTTCCTTCCTTCCCTCCTTCCTTCCTTCCTTCCTTCCTTCCTTCCTTCCTTCCTTCCTTCCTTCCTTCCTTCCTTCCTTCCTTCCTTCATATTTTCCCTCCTCATACCTTTAGCAAAGATAAGATAGATCGGACAACAATAGATCTGCCTTCTTAATTTATTCATTCTGCTCAGCTCTTCCATTTGCTCTATGGATCTCCACCTGGGTACTTCACTGGTAGTTGACTCTCACCAACTTCTCTGCCACACCTGGTAGGCTCCCAGGGTCTGCTCTCACCATCTTGGAGTGCTGAGGCTCTGCATGGCCTCAGATATGCTCCTCTAGCCAGAGTCTTTGGAGTTTGCCTTTCACAGCTGCATTTCTTGAAACTTTTCTCTTCCTCCTCTGCCCTCCCCACTAATCACAATCATGGTCATCGTGCTTTCAACACCAGAGATAACTATTTCTTTAGTTGATCACATCCTCTCTGAACCCATATCTCCTCCTAAGAGAAGTAGCCTATCCTCTTTTTTTTGGAGTCTGTTACTCAGCCATGGAGGAAGCCTCTGAGATTGCTCAGCCCTTCCATTTCTCATCCAGGATAAAGTGAGCTGGACCGAGTCAGTACAGATACTTTCCCAGCAATGTCTTATTGGAAACAATGCTAAGCTATGAGTGGTCATGTGGAGTCATGTCCACATAGATAGCGAGAAAGAGAACTTATCAGCAGAGAGACACTTGACATGATCACATCCTTATAGCTATCTTGCGATATAGTTGTTATTTGATAAGAACATTGACAGAGAACAGGTTTGGCGATGTGTCTAGTTGTGCAGCTGTTAAGTAGCCCTGACTGACCTTTGAACCCACTTTTGTTTTCTCTGAAATCATATGCTCTGAGCTAATACATAAAAAAAATTTCCAAACAGCACACGACACATGTATGCCCAAGTTCAAGATTCTTAAACCTTTAAGGTATTTTAGTCATTGGATAGGGACACATTCATTGGTTTTAAGTCCATCTAGCAAAGCAATGTCAGGCAAATCTTTGTCAACTGCAAGTGACCATTTTTATATTGTTTTTTAATTCCATTTTATTGTTTTCATACATGAGGGATGGGGCCATTTCACCTTAGCGTGTTAACTGATTGGGTGTTTTTTTGGTCACTCAGATATTTTTTCCAGAAAGGTGTCCAAAGTTCTCTTATAAGAAGACTCTGGGATTAGCTCATCCCACCAGCCTTTCTATAAAACTAACCTAAAAAGATTATAAAATGGACACAACGGTCATTTATTTAAAGCTAGTTAACATTTTGATTGCTTCTGGTGAAAACTTTTTATCAACTTTTCAGAGAGCCAAATTCCAAAATCTAAAACATGAGTGACAACAACTATTATTAAGTTTAATATCGAAAACTGTGAAACACTAGGGACATAATTAAGATCAACACTTCAGGAGTGAGCTAGTGGAAGATGTGACAACCTAGGAAAACAGGTATCTATTATTTTTATACATTTCTTTTTGCTTATTTGGAATTTAACTTATATATTCAAAATACGGTGTACCAAAAATCAACAATTTATGTATGATGGATATAATAATGATGACAAATAACTAATAACTCAACGTCATATTCTTATCCTTTCTGCTACCATGGAAACCCTCCGTAAGTCCATGCTGTGGTATAAGACTTCAGGTACAGGTATCCAGCTATAAAGATATTTGTGTACCCATAGGCCTTATGAACATTTATTTTCCTGTCTTTTAAAAAAGCTAACTGTATAAAGAAACTGTAAAAGAACTGGCATGTAATATAGCATTTCTAATCTGTTATCAGTAAATGCTGGAAGACATGCCTTAGTGAGTCTAGACAGGTCAGAGCCAAGGAGAGCAAAACGAATATTTAGTGATAAGGATAATTAGGGGAAGACTGAGGCTACAAAGTCAGGACTAGTGCCTTTTCTTCTAGATTTAACAAAATTCTTTTGAAAATATTATGAAGCGCCCAAGACTAGGGACTCAGGACTTCACAAGGATGGGGATAAGGGAAATAAATATTAAGGAGAAAACACGGGAAAGCATTTCCTTCGAGTGTTCTGGGAGCACGAAACTTTCTGAAGGATGGACGAAAAGATAAGTGGCCTGGGCTTTTATAGGTTCCTGCACGTGCTAGGGTACAGATGGAAAACCTAGCTCAGGGTCATCTGCCCCAAGGGACAAATACTCGACATGGACATGCAGCCTGTGTCATCTCACCACCTCCTATACCCCTCTCCTAACACCCACCCTGATTTAAAGCTAAAATATTGAAAAACAATGCTGAGTGAAATTTTCCTGCTTCTAAGCAAGTGCCTTGCTTTCTCCTCCTTCCCGTCCTGCACTTCCCTGCCCCCCCTCCCATTTTTCGTCTCCCCTGTCTTTTCCCAGGCCTCCCTGGTCTCTTGGCCTCCTATTCTCATTCCAACCTTGGAGCAATGCTGCTGTCTCCTCTTCTGTGTCCTCCATCCATGCTGTAATTCTTAATGAAATAAATTTCAGGAAGTCTACTGATTGGATCCATGGCAAGCGCATAATTTATAGGAGCAGCTGGGCCCTTCACAGCACAGGACAATCCTTTCATTCTTTCTCTGTTTGCTCCTCGTCCACTTCCCACGTTAGTCCCACCTCAGCCCTCTTGCCTTCTCTTTCTTCTTTGGGGGACACTGGCTGTGAACTCCTTAGACCCTGTTTTCTATTTCTTTCCCCTATTTTCTTCCTAGGGAGCATAAGAGTTTCCTTACTTTCCTAAGGTATGTCTCAGGAGCTATCACATCTTACTTATTATACTTAGAAGGATCTCTCAAAGGATGCTGTTAACTCCTAAATCAGGGTCTCGGTGCCTCTTAGTTGGGAATTCTTGACAGGCATCCTGCCCGTGGGTGCTGCCTTCTTTCACATGGTCACCCAAATTAGGTTTAGCATTTTTTGCATTATGTTTATTTAATCTCATATGTCTTAGTCTCAACTTTAAAGTTGAGATACTGTATATTTTCTGTTTATCTTAAGTTTTTTTTTTTTCTTTTTATGCTTGTGGCCCTTGATTAGAACTTTTTCAAAGATCTTTGCATCCTCAATGACTGTTGGATTTTCTGTGACTTTTAGGGAAGGAGGAAGAAGTGATTTCCTAATGATGTCTGTGAGAATCTCTATAAATACAAGAAGAGCAGCCTTTTTGTTTATGAAGTCTGAGGTTAAACAGATCTGACTTCCCCATGATTGCAGGTCCTTCTCAGATCTTATACAATTTGTTGGCTATTTTTAAAAGTGTAAGTAGAGAAGTACAACATTTGGGAAGTGTCTTAAATATTCTTCAACTATTAGCATCTTTCAAGAGCTTGCTCAAAATTTTCTCTCCTATTACAAAGCTCTGGGAATAAACCCTTCTATGCTCAACTACAGAGATCACTAAAGGTTCATATTCCTCTCAATGTTGTACACTTGGGTGTATTGCATGGTAGAATTAGTGGTTAAATGTGTGGGCTTTGGGAACAGATGGCTTAGGTTTAATGACCAGTTTTACTGTGTGACCATGGAAAAGTTAGTTAACGTCTCTGTGCCTTAGTTTCATCACTCATAAAATAGGAATACAATTGCCAATTATCATCAGAGTATATTTTTAAGGATTAAAGATGATAATTCTTATTGGATATGCACAGTGCTAAGTATACAAGAAAGGCTTATTATTGTTATTGTTATATGCTTTATTATGGTTAGTTGTAATATTCTTGGCATTTCCAGTTAAATCAGACAATCGGAGGTTTGGCATTTATGTCATTTATCAAGTACAAAACAAATTAATGCAAAGCATTTAGGGAAGTCACTTCAATTTATATACCATGTTCTTTTCATACCTTTAAGGCATTTATAATTGGTATTCAAAGATCAATAAATACTGACATGTTATTGGGTCTTAGATTTTAATTTTATTCTTTCATTAAATTTAGTCCAATATTTTACAAATACAAAGTTATCAACAAATAACTGAATACATGTAAATTATTTCCATAAGGCACAACTTTGATTTAAAATGTAACTTAACTATATAATAAATATATAATTAAATATGCTGAATGTAACAGCAGTGTTTACAAAATTTACCTTTTTAACATCATTAAAAAAAGAAGTCTGTGGTATACTCTGAACAACTATCTCCCCCAAATTCCAAGTACAGTATCAAGTTTTCTGAATGTACTTAATTGTATTTGAACTAAGTGTACATTTCAAAACACTCACATTATGACTTAATGCATTTGCAAAGGACTTCTGAGTGAGGTTACATACCTCTTATGTTGCAAATGAAAAATGCAAAGCAATGAGGAGTTAGGACCTATTGAGTATCAATGGAACTCTTAATGGTTTTCCTTGCTTCCTTCTCTCTCTTAATGGAACATCATCCCAGTTAGTACCATCCCAATCAAGCAATACGAAAATGTTAAGGCTCAGAATTATAGAATCACTTCATTTGGGAGACCAGTGAAAAATAAAAGATAATCAAATCCAACTCCCTTATTGGATAGATGAGAAAACAAAGGCCTGTAGCTTTTACTTCAATTAAGACATTTCAAAACAATATTCCTGCTCTTTGCTTGACTTACGCACTCCAGCTGTAGCATGTCTTTTCCTGCTGTTCAACTGACCACAATTCAAAACACTATTGTGTTCACAATACCATATGTTTAAGTCCAGTCCTTTCTATACATGTTTCTCTAAAGGACCACTTGGGTCTCGTGGGCAATTTTCTTTGTGTTATCAAAGAGCTCTTGATTTTCCTGAGCACTTTTTAAAGAGAAAATCACCATGAAACATCTAGGACCAGAAAGAAATCTTTATGTATGTGGTTTGCAGATTTTTCCTTTTTGGATTCTTTTTCCTCCAAGAGAAAAAGCCTTTGTAAATATTTCATATAAAACATCCCACTAATCAGTAAATGTCAAGGAGTGCTAGGTTACAGTCCTGTGTGGGCCCATTGAAATATGTCCCCAAACAGCTAATAATTCATTTACTTTCCAATTAGACTTACATACAATTTCGAAATGTATTGGCTAAATTTTTGATGCATTCAAACCATGAAAACAAGTTTTTCAAAAAACCATAGTATTTAAGGAAGCCCCAACCTATATTGTTGAGGCACTTACTAGAGATGATTGCGACTAATCCCTTAAAAGACAGGATTGGTAATAAACCCCCAAACCATACCTTAACCAGTTTGGGTTCTAATGGTCTTTTACATCTATTTTATACAAAGCATATTTAATATTCAAATTATTCCTAAAACAATATTTTAAAATTACTTTTTATTGCAACCTCTGATCATTAATGAAATGTACTGCACAGGAGAATTTGGGGAGCTTGCGTTGTCGGTAGATGATAAGTATCAAGTTAAATTGTGGTGGGGCGATGTGTACTATAAACTAATATTTTTACAGAGCCCTTTTAGAAATTCTCAAATTGACGTTACCAATGGTGTCTGTTTATTAGCATTTGGCTAATTGAGAGCATCAATGTTGAAAGAAAAACCACGAAGCAAACTAAAAGGGCAGAAAGAGATTATCCTCACCCCGCTCCCAACACTTTCGCCTTTTAAAGCTGGGGTTCTCTTGGACTAGCAGGTTCCTGCTTGTGCCAGGAATCTGGTCTCGGTGCAGAGGCGCACAGCAAAGCCAGGGCGTTCCCAGCGGGGCACGGCTGGCTGCTTGGAACCTGCGAACACCTGGCGTAGTTCCGGAGGGCCCTAGAGACTTCTGCCTCCGACGGGTGGGCTCTAAGACTGTAGGCAGGAGGCTCGGAGTGGTCAGAAGTGTTTCCTGTGTGTCAGCAACTTCACTTTGCCGAGATAGTGGCGGAAGAGCGAAGGCAGCCCTCGCTGCCAATCGCTCCCCCGCAGCCAACCCTGACCCGGCGCGCCCCTAGTCCTTGCCACCGACTCGTAGCAGCGGTGAGGCTTCAGTCGAGCGCGCCCGGCCACGGAGGAGACTGGATTCCCAGAAAACGCCTTGGGTTCGGGGCGACGCTCGGGCAGAGAGCCGGCTGGCAGCCGGGCGGGCTGGTTGAGGAGGGGGGGGGGGGAGACACGCCCCTCGCCTCCCGAGGTGCGCCCGGGTGCCCAAACTCCGCCCACGCTCGCTGGGAGCGGGGCTCTCCGCCCGCCCCCTGCACTCCGGACCTTGCAGGGCCTCCAGAAGGGCCCCGGAGCAGAGCTGAAGGCGAGCAGACGCGGTCCCAAAGCGCACGGGTCTGCAGCCACGCGGAAGCGGCGCGGACCCCCGGGTCGGGCTGTTCGCTTGCTAGGTTGGGAGAAGGAAGATGCCCAAACGAAGTTGATCTTTGGGGGAAGGAGGCTGAGGAACTCCGTCCCTGTGCCGGAGCGCAACACGTGAGTTCGGCTGGACCTTGCTGAGCCTCCTGCGAGGACTAGCCACCCCTCGGGAAAGCGCAATCGGAAAGTTGTGGGAGGCTGGTGGTGCCCTGCGCTCCCCGTTGTGTAATTTAGGCACTGCCAGCCGGCCTGGGAAGTTGCTGGCCCGCCTGCCAGCCTCGTTCGGTCCCGGTCCCGGGCGGATTTCATGGCCCTCGGGGAACGTGGAGCCGGAGCCAGCGTGGGCGAACCCCAGTGCGCCCCCTCCCGCGGGGATCCCCGGTGCCCGCTCCCTTCCGTTCGCCCGCTTTTCCGATGCTCGCAGCTCCCCTCGCCGCCGCTGCCGCCGCCCTCACGCCGCCGCTTGGCCCTTGGAGCCGCTGCCTAAGTCCGGGGGGACAGAATGACCGAGGTGCTGTGGTCGGCTGTCCCCAACGGGACGGACGCTGTCTTTGTGGCCGGCACGGGCTCTCCCTGGGGAAACAGCACGGTGGCCTCCGTCGCCGCCGTCACCCCCCCGTACACATGCTCGCTGACCAAGACGGGCTTCCAGTTCTACTACCTGCCGGCTGTCTACATTTTGGTGTTCATCATCGGCTTCCTGGGCAACAGCGTGGCCATCTGGATGTTCATCTTCCACATGAAGCCGTGGAGCGGCATCTCCGTGTACATGTTCAACTTGGCCTTGGCCGACTTCTTGTATGTGCTGACTCTGCCTGCGCTCATCTTCTACTACTTTAATAAAACAGACTGGATTTTCGGGGATGCCATGTGCAAGCTGCAGAGGTTCATCTTCCATGTGAACCTCTATGGCAGCATCTTGTTCCTAACCTGCATCAGCGTGCACCGCTACAGCGGCGTGGTGTATCCGCTCAAGTCCCTGGGCAGACTCAAGAAGAAGAACGCCGTCTACATCAGCGTGCTGGTGTGGCTCGTCGTGGTCGTGGGGATCTCCCCCATCCTCTTCTACACCCGCACCCAAGTCCGGAAAAACAAAACCACCACCTGCTATGACACCACCTCAGACGAGTACCTGCGAAGCTATTTCATCTACAGCATGTGCACGACCGTGGCCATGTTCTGTGTCCCCTTGGTGCTGATTCTGGGCTGTTATGGATTAATTGTGAAAGCTTTGATTTACAATGACCTGGACAACTCACCTCTGAGGAGGAAATCAATTTACCTGGTGATTATTGTACTGACTGTTTTTGGTGTGTCTTATATCCCTTTCCATGTAATGAAAATGATGAATTTGAGGGCCCGGCTGGATTTCCAGACCCGAGAAATGTGTGCTTTCAATGACAGGGTTTATGCTACTTATCAGGTGACAAGAGGTCTAGCAAGTCTCAACAGCTGTGTGGATCCCATTCTCTATTTCTTGGCAGGAGATACTTTCAGAAGGAGGCTCTCCCGAGCGACCAGGAAAGCCTCCAGAAGAAGTGAGGCAAATTTGCAGTCCAAGAGTGAAGATATGACCCTCAATATTTTATCCGAGTTCAAGCAGAATGGAGATACAAGCTTGTGAAGATGCAAGAATCCCCAAACACCCACTGTTGTGACATGGTAGGATGCTGAATAGAGCCATGTGCTCCCCCCAGCCCCTTTAAGTTTTTAAAAGTTTAGAGAAAAATCCAGCCAAGAGGTTAGTGAGTTAAAAGAAGAATAGAACTGGAAATGTCCACACACACACTTAAGTTTGTTTGGGTTTGCTCTCAAGACCTCCCTTCTTTTTCGCCAGAAGTATGTATAATAAAATAATTGTACTCTAGTTAAATATTTACCTTCTCTTCTGCCTTTAAAATTTACAAGCATTTCTGTGTAAAGTGCACTTGAGTGTTGGAGCAATTTTGCTATTAATAATTTCTCCAAGCAAATTGACCACCTGAAACTTAAGTTTACGATTCATCTGGTCTTTAATGTTTTTAATAATCCTTGGGGTGACCAAATTGAAGCTCCACATTCTTAAAGTTAGCAGAGCATATAGCAAAGTACTAAGTCCAATTCATTCAGTATCAGGGGAACAGAGATCTTAGCTGGGGTCATTTGTGGTCCTATTAGTATGGGTGGAAACTGACCTGAGTTTCTTGGAGACTTGAATAGAAAAGGAAAGCCAATGAATTTAAAAGCCTAAAAGGTGGTTGTCCAGTTACTTCTGGACAACTGCTCACTCTGTGTTGGATGCTCAGTGTTTGATGATGGAAGCCCGCATATATTATCCATAGGTGAAATGCATTCAAAACCATCAAAGTGCTTGTCCTTTCTTTGTAAACAACATGCACTCTGTTAGACTTCCTGTGACAAAGAGCATTTACTTGCATCACTGCGGCTGGAGTTTGTTTGTGTTCCAGTGCAGATGCTCACTCACATCTGTAAAAACAGTTCTGAAAAATCACAGATTACAGACCAAAGCCGAGTAACTGTCAGCAAGTTGAGGGTGTTGAGCCGGAGGATGGTGTTATCAGAGGGAGAGTGGCTACAGTCAGTCACAACGCCTATTCCAGAAGCACAGTCTAAAATGTACGAGGCAACAGGGAGTGGGGAGAAGACATTTTTAGATTCAGGACTTGAAATTAAAATCATGGTGTAAAGGTGCTTTTTGCTTCTTTGAAATGATGGAAAACATTAAATGCAATGAAAAGAAGGTGGAATTTGTGAACGTTGTGTTGGTAGAGAAGCTACAATCCTTTATTAGATCTTATATCCTGATATTTAAAGGGAAAAAATTGAAATATGTGAGAAAGGGATACAAGGATAATTCAATTTTAAGTACCTAAGGTACCCCAACGGTGAAAAGTAAGTTATACAAACTTCTCCATCACACGGTTAATAGTTTGTAAGAGGACCACTGGGCAGGGTTTCTTTTCCAGTTTTTTCTCTGCCAAGCAATAATGAGAAATATGTAAAACATTTCAATAGTTTTAATAACATTTTCATGAGTATTGAATTGCTGCATTTCTAACCCTTAAAACTTTAAATTCTATGTGATGTAGAATAATGAGATGAGGTAACACAACTTACAGCTCCAAACAAATAAATCCGGTGTCAAAAGGATGTTTAATTGTGAAAACCTCAATAAAGCCAACATCAGAGTCTGCCACTCATGGTGGAATAACTTGTTTGAAAGCACTTTATAAATAAAATAATTGGGGGTTGTGTCTTAAGGCAAGAACCTGTGGGACACAGTGACAGGTAAGTCAGGAATTGATTTCAGTTTGTGCAATACCTGGATAGACGGTAGGTTTTTGAAACCTTCAGTTTCTTCTTAGAATTACTTAAGTGTATCCAGTCTCAGGCCACTAAGACCAATGAAGAAAAGTATGTTTAGCTTTTTAAAAAGTGTTTCTTTTTCTACATGTTCAGTATTAATGCACAGAATTATTATAGAAGAAACATTTTAAATGTCTCACTTACACCTACTCACTTTGAGGAAAGAAAAGGTTTAACTAGGTTCTCAGTTGGTTAGGGTCCTACAGGATTGTCTGCTGTGGAATCCTCAAGGAAGAAATCTAAAATATGTTATCACCATATTGTCCCTGTTCTGTATCATGCTCAGTGAGACAAGTTTAATATCACTAAATTGAACAAAATGGAAATTTCAGAGCAATCCTTAAACTCAAAGGCTAATGGAACACATTTCTGTAGTATTTCCTCATCATTTACTTCAGTCTTTTTCCTTTTAGGTCTCAGAATGACCAGCCTGATTTTACAGTCTGTGTTAAGGACAATTGTTTCAGCTACCAGAGAACTTCTTATGGAGTGTGGATCCATTGAGGAGGTGGACAGTGACTAGAAATGCCCTTTTACTTCTTGGCATGTTTTTTTTTTTCTTTCTTCAGAGTGTTTCTTCTTTAGCTCCCTACATCACTCAGTAGACAATAGTGACATGTGGATGCATGTCAAATAGAAATGAGAATGATCTCACTAACTCCTTGCAGGCCAAAAAGCTCTCTGGGAAGCGTCTGTGTTCATGGTGAAAACACAAAGAGGGTCAGGATGAAGCAGTGATCTTAAAATCTGATTCTTGACATGTGATGATATTATGAACAATTTTAATGAAAACAGAAGAAGTCTGTTGGCATTTTGATGAAAGAACTGCCGAAATCATAGGATTTATCAGTTAACTAAATTCCACAATACAAAACTAATTTAATGCCAAGTTCAAGGTGTTTTTGACATACAAAGTACATCTTTGACACTTTGAACATCAACATGTTTGCATTGCAATGGTGAAAAGGACAAACCCAGAAGAGATACAGCTTGAGTAGAATTCAGAGTTAAAACCATGACATTGCCACTCAGCCAGCTTTAGAACTGTGACCCTTTCAAGACCATTGTTTGTGTTTAAAAAGGTTGGATAACATCTAGCTGTTGGGGCCTTGGGGGATGTGGAAACATTAGAACCACAGACAGCCAGAGGTGCATAAACTCTGCTGCTGTACTTTGCAGGACTCTTCAGTTCCAGTCCTTGGCTAAAGATTCTCATGAAATCCACCCACTGTGATGTGGACCTACAACTTGTGAATTTTCTCAATCCCCTTTGGCAGTACCTTGATCTGCCTTTGGATGCAAAAGGGGTCAGTGTTTAGAGCAGTTGGAATCTGGCTGGCGACAAGAGAGACATGTAACTAGTTAGAGATCTATTGAAGCTTTAACTTTGCTGGTCACATTGTGGCTGTCATAATAGTATTTATTAATGAAGCTTACAGTTCTTCAGTTGCACAGATTGGAAGACTTTCTTAAAAGGTCCAACATACTGATGTAAATTCTATTTATTACAGTGTATAATATTAATGTCCCAGCGGTATATTTTACATAATATATGATGCATAGATGAGTTATTGTAAATTATGATGCTTTTCAAAAATTAGTATCTCGAAATGTTTGTCTCCAGATTTTTTGACCTAAAATATGAAAATCTGTGATACAAGTGGTTAATTTTCTCTAGAAATGCTTTTGCACGTCTCTCTTTTTATTTAAAGTTCTTTCTATACAGACAGAATTTGTTGTCAAACTATCATAAAATCAATAGCAAGTACGACACATCTGTGTCTGTATTGTCTACATTTTATATAATATTATAGAAAAGTTTATATTGCCTTTTAAGAACATTTAGAATTGTGCCCTCAAATATGATCAGAGCTTTTATTTCCAAATGCAATATACTTGTCCTAAATTTAAAATAGAGCTCTTACATGTTAGATATCTAGTGGGATGGGCATGATCAATGTCACATTAGAATTTAAAGAAAAACTTTAGGGAGATGGGGAGAGAAAGAGGCAGCTGGTGTAATTAGTGACCGTGTTCAGTTCTTCTTAAATTTTTTGTGCCGTATTTCTTTTTAAGGTGAAATAGTATAATCTTAATTGCTTTGAGATGGAGTTTCTAAGTAACAAACTACCAGCAAATTTAACACTGCTATTAATTTTAAACTGTTTGTTCAGTTGATAACTTCAATTCCAAGTTTAAGAGTGATGACTGTATTATTGTATATTTGGCTGCTGAATTCTGTTACATTTTTTATTCTGTTGTACATTGTATTAAATACATAATGACAAATTAATATGAAGGGGAATATATGTGACATCAAAATTTGTGAATTTGAATTCTAGTATGTTTCAGTGCTTTTGCAAAAATGTTTATTTTTATATTATCTGTGATTTAATGTAGATATTTGACTAGGTTTCCTTGTGATCATTAGTGCCATTAAATGAGCGGTATGGAAACAGTATTACTTGACATTTTGTGCTTTCTCAGGTTTATCTAAATCAGTGGTAGCTTAACAGATTCCCAACTAATTGTGCACAATTGTTTTATTCAAAAGGAATGCACATTTCCTATATGTTTGCATGCAGGAGTGTACAATATCGTGTGTGTGTGTCCAAGGCATGGCGGCCGACTTTGCATCTGCTCTTCATAATAACAGCAGAGCCTGCATATAATCGCGGTCACTAGAACTGTACCTACAATAGACAACTACAACTAAAAAGTCTCAATAAAACTATGAAATGTGGTCTGATGATTTCTATGTTATTATGGTATAAATACTCACTAGTTTCCCCAGACTTTGATGTGTACCATGTAGTACCTGGCAAATACTGCCAGGTATGTAGAATTGATGCAGACTTTTCCTAAGGTGTAGGCTGCACTGTGAAATAGTGAAGTGTTAAAGAGCAAATCCTGGTCCGTGATAATTGATACTATTGTCATTATTTGATATTACTGATAGGAATGTGACCTAATTCTTTGAGGAACATACTAAATGCAACCTTAATACATATTTCTCATACTAGTGTTCTGTATTTAAAATGTTAGCTGTCATCTTCTCTCTAACTTATAATCTATGCAAGTAATCTTACTAATAAGAATCTTTTGCAGTTTCTGTTTATTATTCTACCTTACCTCCTTCTTTCAAGTTTATTAAAAAATACATATCAGGTGCTGTGCAGTGAAAATGCACATAATGGAATGAGAGCATGCTTCAAGTGCTACTGCTTTTCCTCTCAGTGTCAAAAGGTAAGTGCCCGGTGGCCCTGCACCGGGTGTTCTGGTTGTCTGCTGACAGGTGCCCAGTCATAGAATCCTGTGAATGGACAAGTGCAAATCTCTTGCAGTCTTCAAAATAT
Source organism: Tonatia bakeri (assembly GCA_004024845.1). NCBI lineage: Eukaryota > Metazoa > Chordata > Mammalia > Chiroptera > Phyllostomidae > Tonatia > Tonatia bakeri. The sequence continues at coordinate 74,302 of PVIA01007487.1, forward strand.
TTCTAATTCAGTTTTAACTCCTTAAGTGGCTGTACTACCCAGACTTCACCACCTAGGAGTCCTCATTTATTAACATACACACCCAACTTTTGTGGGTGTGTATGCATGTATATGTGTGTGCATTTACTTAGTGCACACAAAGAAATTATATGGATAGTTATCTTTCTGATTTAAGAGAATTTACCATAAAGCTTTGAGCTCCTTTTTGGCTTCAAAACCATTTTGGGATTGGAGTTCAGAGACCCTTCTCTCTCCATAAGTAAGTCTACTGCCTTTAAATTCTCTTTTATGTTAACTAGTAAATAAGTTGATACTCTTTTCAGGAAGTTCAGAATTCTGCCCTCGAATATGATCAGAGTTTCCATTTTCCAATGCAAAAAGCTTGTCCTAAATTCAAAGTAGGTCTGTTATGGTGTAGAAGCCTGACTGGATGGGGCATTAAAGACAAAACAGATGAGACTGGAAATCCATGTTAATGTTGATAGGCTGCTTGCTTGCTTGCTTGCTTGCTTGCTTTAAGCTTCCAAGGTTACATAGTGCTTTAGGGTAGATCCTGGGCACTGGCATTCCCAGCCAGCATTGCTCTGGGACTGAGATCAGATGGTCTAAACAAAGTTGTGGATGGACATAAGGCGTCGGGGCTGAGCAGCTGACAAGGCTGCAGCCCCTTGGAAACAGACATGGATGTGGAGGCAGGCAATCAGTACTGCACAGAGTGGGTAAATGTGCTGCCCTTCCTGATTACCTGACAAGAAATCACCTGCATGAAGGTAGAAAATCCTTGATGATAGATTTAAACAGAAAGAAGCCTTGGCAACGATCCAATCCCACCACCTCGGTGTGCTGGCGAGAGCCCAGTTTTCACATGCACAGGTGGAGTGAGCAAAAGACTGGGGGTTTTCACTCCTACGAAGTCATTCCTTGCACATTCCAGGGCTCTTCAAATGGTGGGTTTTGACCCATTGGTGTGTCAGGAAATTAGTCTAGTGGGTCATGATCAGCACTCTAACAGAACAAATAGAATAGGAAAAATCAGACTCCATAACTGAGTGAGTAAGCTTTATGGCTTTAATTTCAGATGTACACACACACACACAACACAACATATTAAAGTACTTGTATCTTGGGTCTCAGTGAACTTTTGATTTCTTACAAAGAACTTGGTCAAAAAAGTTCAAAAACTACACTACACCTTTCTCGAAGAAATCATTAAAGCAATATTTGCCTACATCTAAGAATGGCTATTTGTAGTTAAAGATGGTATAACCAGCATTCAGATTTATGTAGATTTTGGTAACTTAACTCTTCATGCTATTTCGTCTGGTTTAAGCAATTAACAGCAAAACAGCAAATGTTCATTATGTTTAAGAGCTTTGATTTTGGAGCCTCGGTTTTGAACCCACCTCTGCCACTTATAACTTGTGTACCCTTGGCAAGTTACTTAAATCCTCTTGGCTGTGGGTTTCTAAACTATAAAATGGGCATGATAACTTGAAGCTCATAGGATGCTGGAATAGTCAATGAAATGAAACCTGCAGAGCACCTACCATATAATACACACTGAATAAATGGTAGCTATATACCATTCTTGAGGTTGCTAAGGATTTTACCAATTCATGTACTGCTTTGTTGTTATTCGTTCTGTTTCTATTGATATTAATATTTCTGTTGCCTTTCATGCCATAGAAGCTTTGTGGGTCTCCTGGAAACTCACATTGTGTGATTAAGAGTTTCCTAGAAATTCTCATTGCAGGATTGAAGGCATTTAACATTGTTCTTTTGGACACTCCATTAAATGTCTGAGGTCAGGTAATAAAGTCTTCAAGTCTGATGCTTTGCACTGTGATATGTACTCTGTGGGGCAAAGATATGTAAGGCAAAGTGTACAGCTAAAAATATTTCCAGAGGAAGAGTCTGCTGACCTCCTTAGCCGGCCTCACCTCTCAGGTTCATGGTCTATTTTCAATCGCCACAGTCCAGAGGCTGGTCTTCAGTTCTGCAGATTCAGAAACTTGATCTTCTAACAGTTCACCTAGAGTTCACCAACTCTGGGGTACTGACTCACACCAAGTGAACTGACAAGAGAATCATTTACCTGCTAGAATGCCACTTCATGAGTACGTAACAGCTATATCCCAATCTCAATAACAGACATTTGCCTTTTTGTTCAGTCTAATTATGGATGAGAAAGTTGCCTTCAGAGCTTGAAATAAGAACAAGGAGAAGTGATTTTCTTGAAAACCATTTCCAGTAAGGTAGAAGAGCTGAAAGAATTGCCTAACCCTAGAGATACTGGTCATAATAACCAGCATCTATCCTGTTCTTGAAAAAGTTCTGCCTGCCTGGGACGGCTCAACAGCACAGAGATGGAACTTTTCACATTTGCTTATTTCTTTTCAAATCAGTCCCACCATCATTAACTTCTTTGCTCGCAAATTACGTTTTAGCAATGTCTCCCAGTGGTGGGAGCGGCAGGAGGGCGGGGGGTAGAGAAGGCTGCAATGCCTGCTAAGTTGGAGATACGTACTTAAAAAAAAAGACATCTAGTTGGAAATGGGACAGTATGGCACTGCAGAGCTCAGAAATGCCATTCCAGAGTTCAGGACGGAGTTATAGGGAGAGACAGAAGTGTGGGAGTTGTTCATGTACAAATGGCAGCTGTGGGGGAGGGGCCGGACCTTAGGCAACACCAACATTGGGGTGGACAGAGAAGAATAGTGAGCAGGAAGAATTGGAGTCATAGAAGATTCCAGAGGGCCTTCTGAAGAAATCAGAGAGTTTTTAGGGAACAAAACTGTCACTCTTTTCAGAAAGGGCCATAAAGAGCCTGTTGCATATAGAAATTAGAAAGTATTGGTGTTTAATTGAGATCACTATTAAACCATTACAATAGTCATAATTACTGATTGCTGAACAAGTGAATAGCATATAGGGAATCTGGGAAGAGAGGCAAAGAGAACTCCTAAGATTGTTGTTCTAAGCGAGATGTTCAAAGAATGGTGGTGTTGGTAAAGTCAGGAGCAGAGCGTGAGTATTTTGTAGGAAGGAATAACCAGCTGTGGGGTCTGAATACAATGGCGGAGAGGAGAAAAAAGTCAGAGATGACTGAGATTCTGTCTGGAGAATCTGTAATAATGGTAGTGACGTTGACAGATACAGAATATTAGGAAGAGAAGCAGGAGAGTACAAAAAAGCATGAAAATAGTATAAAATTCATCCTGTGCAAGAAATAGAATATCACTCCACTTATTTTTCTATACTTCAATTTTATGAGTCTCTCCTTGGCTAATGTGGAAAAGATTTAATTTAACTTTGTTCAGCCCCCATACCCTTCTCCTTGAGGTTGAGACTTAGCCCCATAAAGAAGTGGAGTTGTTGAAATGAGGGCCTCTGCTCACATTGTCATCTGTCACCACTGGACACTCATGAGGCAGCCTGTGTCCGTGCAGTGTCCTGCCAAGTCACCCCTTGTTTTCATTTCCAAGAGCCCCTCACTTGCAGTTCTCTGAGCAGATGCCATGCCCTTCTTGGAGTAACTTCGTCTCACTCTTGGGCATGAGGCAGGCAGGGGCCTCCTGTGAGCTCCCCTGGCCATCCCTTAGAGATGCCACAAAGCAATTCCTATTCAGGAGTTTATCAGGAGAAAAAAAAGTATATATATATATATATATATATATATATATATGTATATATATATATGTATATATATATATGTATATATATATATGTATATATATATATGTATATATATATATATAAAATTTTGGAGCATCAAAAAAAGGAAGACACAGTAAACAAGTATGGGTAAAGAGAATAGATTTTTCTTCCTCTGAGTTTTCTAAAGTGTGTTTGATGCTTGAAGCAAACATTGTGATGCTGTTTGATTTGGTCTGAAATACAAGCAGAGAAAATCAGATGAACCCTTTATAGATGGTGGAAGGTAAAGAGACATAAAAGGAGGTAAGGTTTCTACACATCCCTTGAAGTGGTAAAATAATGACTATATAAATGGGAAAAGTTAAGCTCACTTAATGGAACAGCTAGAGCTACGACTGAAAAGTGGTTATGCAAACAGATGCACTCAAAAACAACACAGATGAAGCAAAATAGAATTCTGAAAAATATTCAAGGAACTCATAGGAAGGAGAGAAACATAAATAAATTATAGACACCAAAAACAGAAAGAATAAACAGAAAACAAAATAAAATGGTAAATTTAAACATTAAATATAATGTACATCAAGTAAAGCACACAGTTTGAAAGACTATATTTAAAAAAGATTTTATTTATTCATTTTTAGAAAGAGGGGAAGGGAAGAAGAAAAAGAGGGAGAGAAACATCAATGTGTGGTTGCCTTTCGAGTGCCCCCTACTGGGGACCTGGTCTGCAACCCAGGCATGTGCCTTGACTGGGAACTGAACTGGTGACCCTTTGATTCGCAGCCCACACTCAGTCCACTGAGCCACAACAGCTAGGGCTGTAAGACTATATTTAAAAGCGTGAATCAACTTTACTTTGTCCATAAGAAATCACTTCAAATGCCAAGAAGAGTCAAAAGAGAAAAAAGAGTCAGAAGGAAGGAAATAATAAAGATAAAACAGAAATTAATGAAATTTAGAACACAAAATCAATGGAAAAAATCAATGAAACAAGATAAGTCTTTGAAAAGATCAATAAATATGACAAGTCTCTGGCAAGACTGACAAAAAAATCAGTTATGGCCATGATAAATGAAATGGAGTATGACTGAAGATCTTGTGGACATCGAAAATACTGAAATCCACAAACAACTTCATACATAAAATTTGATATCTTTGATGAAATCCCTCAAAAATAAGGATTTATCACAACTCACCCAATATCAAATAATTTTAATATCCCTATAACTGTTACTGAAAGTGAATTTGTAATTTAACCCACCTTAAAAAAGAAAGAGAAAGAAAGAAGGAAGGAAAGAAGGAAGGAAGGGAGGGAGGGAAAGAAAAAGAAAAAGGAATGAAGGAAGGAAGAATGAAAAGAAATTTCCAGGCCTAATGGGTTTCCCTGGAGATTTAACAAATTATTTAAAGAAAACTTTACACCAGATCTACACAATTACTTCCAGAAAATAGGAGACAGAACAATTTTCAGTTTATTATATGAAACCAGTTTCATTCAGATACCAAAGTCAGCCAGAGTATAGAAAAAGGAACGAAAAGTGAAGTAAACTACATACTAATATCCTTGATGAATAGAGTCACAAAAATCTTTAACAAAATATTAGCAAGTAGAATATAAGCCTACATAAAATGAATTATCATGGCCACATGTGATCTGGGATGCAAGGTTGATTTAATATTTAAAAATCCACCTATAGAATCATTATAGTAACAGACTAAAAAAGAAAAATCACATGATCATACATATGGAGGGAGCCTAAAAAACAGAACTTATTTATAAAAAATTAGGTGTTTATTCTTACATGTTTAAATTTCAGTTACCTTCAAAGTAGTCTCCATTTGATGCAACACACCTACTGAGACTTTTTTCCACTGCGCAAAACAGTTTTTGAAACATCAATTTTGATGCCTTTCAGTGCTTCAGCCATTTCTTATTTCACTTTTTCCACATAGGCAAAATGTTTCCTTTGGGGACTTTTTTTCACACAGGGAAACAAAAAAATAGTCATTTGAGGCAAGATGGGGTGAATAGGGAGGATGGAGGGTGGAGGGTGGGGCGGTGCCGTTGTTGGTCAAACACTGCTGAACACCCAGCACAGTGCGGGCAGGTGCGCTTGTAAATCACCCATCATGAACTGGGCAGACATGTTGAGAGTCTTCACAAAAAAGTCACTGAAGCCAAATGCAGCCTCTCACAACAATGCCAGCTGGTACACTAATACAGAAGGGTTCCTGGAACACTCACTTAGCGGTGGAGTTCTGTACTAAAAGAAGCTCTCCCTCTAGAAGATAGTTCCAGGTATTTGGGGGTCACCCCTTGTATCATTGATGAAGAAAAGGCATTTGACAAAATACATTTATTCATGATAAAAATTCTCAGAGAAATAAAAACAGAGGGGAATTTTTTTCAGCTTGATAAAGATCATTTTATTAAAAAAAAACAAACAAATGATAACTACTGTTAACATTATACTTAATGGTGAAAGATGAATATTATTCCCCTAAGACTGGGAAGGAGGCAAAGATTCTGCTTTCACCACTCTTATTCAGCAAAATGCTATAAGTTATAGTCAGCGTAAGGTGAGAAAAGAGAATAAAACACATACAGATTGGAGAGGAAGTCATGAAACTATCTCCCTGTTTCTAGATGATATGATTGCCCATATAGAAAAGCCCAAGAAATTCAAAATAAAAGCCCTGGAATTATGAAGTTGAGTTTTGGAAGGTCAGAGGATGCAAGATATGCATACAAATATCAACTGTGTTTCTATGTGCTAACAGTGAATGTGTGCATGCTGAAATTAAAAATACAATACCATTTATAATAGCTCAAAAATGAAATTAAATCCATCAAAACATGGACAGGAATTGTATGCTTAAACTATACAAGTTGATGAAAGAAATAAAATTGCTAAACAAATGAAGAGTCAGAACATGTTATTGGATTAGAACACTCAGTATAATAAAGATGACAAATTTCCCCAAACTGATATGTAGGTTTAATATAATTTCTATCAAAATTCCAGCAAGACTTCCTGTAGATATAGAAAAAGATTATTCTAAAATTTATGTAGAAAGGCAAAGGAACTAGACTAGATGAGACAATTGTGAGAAAGGAGAATAAAGTGGGAAGAATCGATACTACCTGACTTTCAGATTATTACATAACTATAATAATCAAGACTGTGCAATTTTGGAGAAGGGACAAACACATAGATACATGGGATAGATTAGAGAACCCAGAAATAGATCCACAGAAAAGTGCCCCAGTGATTTTTGACAAAGGTAAAGAAATGGAGGAAAATAGTATTTCTAACAAATAGTGCTAAAGAAATTGGACATCCATGACCGAAAAAGAAAGGAAAAAGGAAGAAAAGAAAGGGAGGAAGAGAGAAGGAAGGAGGGTCACCATAAGCATCACACCTTATAGAAAAATTAACTCAAAAGGAAGCGTGACTTTAAATATAACACATACCAGCATGAAACTGTAGAAAAATCACAGGAAGAAATCTTCAAGATCTAGGACTACAAAAAAAAATTCTAAGTAACATCAAAATGGTGTTCCATAAAGGAAAAACTGACAAATTGTATTTCACCAAACTTGAAATGTTTGCCCTGTAGAATCCCCCTGTTGAGAAAATGAAAAGCCACACTTGGGAGAAAATATTTGTAAGCCTCATGTCTGATGAAGATTTAGTATCTAGAATGTATTTTTAAAAACTCTCAAAATCCAACAATAAAAGCACAGATAATCCATGGGAAAGTGGGCAACGGCACCAAATATAAAGAGCAAATAAGCACAAGAAAAGATGTTCAACATCATTAGCTATTAGGGGAGTGCAAATTAAAACCATAGTGAGAGGTCACTACACACTTTCAAAAATGAATAAAATTTTAAACATGACAACACCAAATACTAGTGAGGATGTGATGAAACTGGCTTATTCATATATTAATAGTGGGAATGTAAAATGGCATAGCAACTCTGGAAAACAGTCTGGGTGTTTTTTATTTAAATTCAACTGCCATATGAGAGAAAGGAAAACCTATCTTCAAACCAAAACCTGTATGAAAATGTTATCCAAGCTTCATTTATAACAGACTAAAATTGGAAACAGCTCAGATAGCTTTCAGTGAGTAATTGGTTAAACAAATTATGTTACAATTATCTTATGGAATACTATGCAGCAATAAAAGGAAACAAATTATTAATGTAACCAATGACCTGGATGAACATTATGCTAATTATGCTAATAATTATGAGCATTAATGCTCATAATTATGCTAATTAAAAAAATCTCAAAAGAATACTGCTATATTATTCCATTTACATAATATCATTGAGATGAGAATATTATAGAGATGGAGAAAAGACTAGCCAATGACTGTGACTGAGGAAGGAGTATGCGGTGGGGGGGAGTGGATGTAACTGTACAATGGTGACATGAGGAATTCTTGTGGTGATGGAAATGTGAACTTGACAGATAATCTTGACTACATTAATGCCAGTATCCTGGTTGTGATACTCTACTACAGTCCTTTTAGTTTTATTTTTCAATTACAATTTATATTCCATATTATTCTGTATTCGTTTCAAGTGTACAGCATAGTGACTAGATAATCATATACTACAAAAGTGACCCCCTGATATTCCTCATAGCAGTGATCCACTAAAGTGATCCACCTGATACCATACGTAGTTACTATAATATTACTGACTATATTCCCTATGCTGCACTAGGACAAACTGAG
>PVIA01007488.1:0-82580 GCA_004024845.1 Tonatia bakeri
CTTAAAATAATACAATGTATTATAGTGTTTTTTAACTTCAAAGAGTGAAATAAATTACTTTCTACCTTTGTAGTTAATATTTATGTATGTCAAATATCCAGAACAAAAGCTTCAACTCTCTATCCATTATTCTAAGGAAAATAGTGACTATACTACAGTCTTTGTTATTGTTCAGGAAGATGTCTGATGCAGAATTCTGGATAAACCCGGTCCTAGAAATCGTCAGAAAATGGCAAGAGAACAATACTAGGCCCGTCTGCTCATTATCAACAAACAGTATGAGCTACAGTAAAAGAAGCTAAAAATAGTCAGTCACAGAGGGATTCAGATCCACTTATGCAGGCAATATCGTTTATGTAACTCTGTGTATTAAAACTTTCAGATTAACTGCAGCACAAGCTACTCAGGTATCAAGATATAAAAAAGTACCTGTGTTTTCCAGGCAATATCCACAAAGTGAAAACAGCAAAATGACTCGCGATACCGTTGGAGGGCAGCTGGAGGAGGAAACATACCCACCCACTCAGGCTGTAGCTGGCTGAACTAAACTGTGCTTCAGTTTAAACAAGGCACAGCTCTGTGTCTTGTTTTTCACCTGTTTTGGCAACAGGTCTCCCTCCAGTCAAGCTGATGTGCTCTAAAAAGTCATAATTAAAGGCCTAATATACCATGAAATGGCAAAGGTGAATTTGTCTCTGTTTGTCTTTCATTATAGCATCATTAAGTTACCTTTCTAACACCATTGCTTTTATTATGCCCATGTAAATAGGACTGCATAGATAAGTAGATGGATATTTAGATACAGAGATATAATATCTGTGGCTCTGTATTTTATCATTTGCTATTATTTCATCAGGTCTCTTGCTCACCACCCAGGAAAGTTAGACATGTTATTCTAACATCCATTGACCAAAAGGCTGGAGGATTAATTTCCCAGCACCTGAAGGTCTTCAAAGCCAATAGGCAACATTTCCAGCCAGGCAGGTAATTATAACCAGCTCTAGCTAGGCTCTCTCCTAACTGAAGGTTGCTGATCTTGCAGTGCAAAAAATATATATATACTTCTTCAGCTGTGGACAATTAACAAGCTCAGTAGACCAGGCAAAAGTGCAGTCCTCTTCTGTACAGTTCTGCTGCCAGCACCACTTTGACAGTTATATAATTACATGGGCCATAAATTACGCTCAGTAATCACCTTGTTTATAATTTCATTCCCTGTAAATTAGTAGTGTAATGAAATGAGATTTCATAACCACCAGATGCATAGTGAGCTGCTCACCAGAGACTCTGGCAATGACTAAGAGGCAATCCCTTCCCAAGGAGTGAGATTTTGGTGGGCTGCTGTCTGTTGATCATGCCATTGGCAGGTGCTCCGATGTACCAGGCTTGGGGCTGCCAATGACATTCAGGCAGGTCCAGGATGGGAGCTATATGGAACACCAGCAGCTGTGAGAACTGCGGCACCCTGTTTGAAAGAAAACCGTTGCTTGTTTGATTTCATGTACACCAGCTCCATTTACCCATGTTGCATGTTACATAATGTGTGCTCACAGAGACTCCTCAAGAGTCCATCTTAACAGTGGTGATAATGGGCAAATGTTCCGTAAAGAAACTATTTGTTTCACTGGGTAAATGAGTGGTCTGTTTTTACAACTTGGGAATATGGTAAATGAGCAAGAAATATAACCACATTCCCCAAGGTTATTTTTTCCCTCTATGTGGAAATTTTTTTTTTTTTCAAAATCCTTTGCATCATTCTCAGTTACTGTGAAAAAGAAATAAGAATGGAAGTAATAAAAATGCTGATTGTCTTTGTTCTAGGTTCTCACAAGTAACCCAACTTCTGAGACGACTCCCCACTATTTCATAATAAAACAATGACAAATTATAGTTTTTAGAATCGATGGCATGCAACTGGGAATTACATACATTTTTACAGAAAAGAAGAACAAATGAACAGTTGATAATTTCTGTCTTATATTCCAAAGCCCAGACACGTTATTTGCAAGAGATTTATTAGAATTTGAGCCATTACTGCTACAAAAATTGTGCTGCAAGGGAAAATACAAATTATCTGCCACTGCTTCTAACAGAACTGGGAGGGGGAAAGGCATGAATCTAGAAGCTTTAATTACTTTCAGAAATGTGAGTTGGTTATGCAGTACCTATTTTAATTACCATCTGATTAAAATTAATCCTAGGTAGGAAAGGAGGAAGCAGAAGAAGGAGACTGCAGCCTGAAGGTTAATGCTCCAAGTGCAGACACATCCTGGACAAAGCATCGCTAGAAGGACATGTACTGTGAGTGACTGACTGCCCGAAACGTGAAATAAGTTTGTAGGTATGTGTTGTCTTGGCACAAACTTTTGTACTTTCTGAATTCCTGGGAAAGTTGCATCCTTCATCCTTTTACCCAGGGCATCTAAACAGGGCAAAATTTTCTTCAGGTAGAAGCATTTCAGGTGAAATAAAATTATTCCAAGGTTATTAGAGACATGCCTGGGACTTCAACAGCAGTTCTCAAAGGCTATTTCCTTCACTGACAAACCTAGAATGTAAGTCAACAGCAACTAATTTATTTTCTAATGTTTCTATGGTGTGATATGTGTGGTTCACTTTTCTGAGATGGACGACCCTAACAAGATCATTAGATATTCTAGAAATTGACCATTCGTGACTTCTTAGAAACTCATGGCCAAAAAGCTGAGGTTTGTGTGTAGATATATGTGTGTGCGTGTTCACCCCCATCACTGCCTAGACAGAAACCTGGGAATATCACCAACACGACAGGTTAAATATTTTCTGGTCACCATAGAACACTCAGAAACTATCTACCCTGTATGTAGACAGATAATTTGTAATTGACGTGTTATTGACAGGCGTTGAACTTTGAGTTGCTTTTACATTTGAAATAATGCGTTTACTCTCAAACATCTGTCCTCACTCACCGGTCACTCTTTTGACAAAAATTAGCACTTTCAAGAATAATGTCAAGAAAGAGGGTATTAGCTAAGAAATAGAATAAGTTAACTTGTTAACACAGGTCTTGAAGTTGCAACTTTGGTTGCCATTATTGCCATTAGACCTAAATGAGAAATATCTTCATCTGTATGTGTTCTATCACTACCCTAATAAGTAGGCCAACTCATAAGTAAGTTGCTAATTAGATTTTGGTGGCTGAAAAAACTGAGTATTAAATTAAAATTCACAGAACATGCCTCACCATACATTTCAAGGAAATAAACACAAAAATTAAAATAGTAAAAATAAAATATCAGTATTCAGTCTTGTGAAAGGGACAATTTCCATATCATAAATAAATCAAAAAGCCCAGTACAATAGCAAAGACTAAGCTGATTAAAATTAAAAACAGGCAAAAAGAAGCCACAGAAAGGTCTCCCTCCATCAGTCTAGCTCCACCATACACCCATCCCATTGACGTCCCTCCCGCACTAATCACTGCCGGACAGCACATTGAGGGGCATAGGGGAAGTGAGACAGTAAGAGGAATTTTACTAATTTGAAATGTGTCCTTAATGAGTGGCCTGAGAAGAAAGGGTGGTAAGGTGGCGGTAGGCCAGATGGGAAGCAAGTAAAGTTAGAAAAGGAGGGGAAAAAGACGGAATATTCTCCTTTGTTAAAGTGACTTGTTAGAAACCAACTTCATTAATAGAACTTGTCACTTAGTTTCCTTCTGACGGGGGGGAAAGATAACAACACTAATTATCCCCAACAATTAAATAATGAATAATTAGCCCTGACATAACCCTGACTGGTATGGCTCAGTGGTTTGAGCTCTGGCCTATGAACCGAAAGGTCACCGGTTTGATTCCCAGTCAGGGCACATGCCTGAGTTGCAGGCCAGGTCTCCAGCTGAGGGCATGTGAGAGGCAACCGATTTGACGTTTCTCTCCATCTCTTTCTGCCTCCCTTCTTCTTTTTCTGAAAATAAATAAGTAAAATATTTAAATTAATTAATTAATAGGTAAATGAATATTATTTAATTTTTTAAAACAATAATAAAATGAAAAACAATGAAAATCCCTAGAAGTATCTGTTGCTAAGGGGCAAACATAGTGTCTCAAGTGAAGTCCATCTACTCAGTATGAATAGGGAATGATACAGCCAGAGATGACATGGGTCATTTTCATTTCCCATTGCACTGGCTTGGAAAAAGATAGGAATGGATGGATGCTAATGGTGAACTCAAATATTTGAATTGTAATAAACTAGGGAAATCATACATATTGAAGCTCTTCTACTCCCCATACCCACAATACTTTGTATGGCACAAACAAAGCAATTTAAAATTTAAAATACGAGAGAGCAGTATAAAGCCTTTTATTGCCCCACCTCCACCAGTAAGAGTTGATATAAAATCAGAACATGGCCTGGCTGGTGTAGCTCAGTGGATTGAGTACGGGCTGCGAACCAGGCATCGCAGGTTCGATTCCCAGTCAGGGCACACGCCTAGGTTGCAGGCCATGTCCCGCAGCAACCGCACAGTGATGTTTCTCTCTCTCTCTCTCTCTCTCTCTCTCTCTCTCTCTCTCCCCCCCTCACTTCCCTCTCTAAAAATAAATAAATAAAATCTTTAAAAAAAAATCAGACATGGAATATGAAATAGAATGTACAACCTCCCGTCTTCGATCTGAAGCTCTGAAGGGAAAACCCAAACAGATTGTTCATGTAATGTTTCCAGGGAGCCAAAAATAACACACTCATGAGACATTCGGCCGAATGCCATGTCCAGATGAAGCAACCTACTTCATTAACAAATATTCTGGAAGAATATGACAGGACAACAACATGAACTTACTAGAGCAAATAATAATAGGATGGAAATGGTGAAATAACAAGAAAAAAAGGGAAAAAAGGAGAAACATTTCTAAGGGAAAATTTTTTCTAGAAAATAGAAGACATATTTCAACCATACCTTTCTCCTTTTTAAGGAATTAAGAAAAACACAAAATATGTGGAACTATATATAACAATGAAGTATTAAGATAACAATGTAATATTAGAATCCTAAGAAAGTGATTTGTTCACAATAAACCATATCAGAGAACATTGATACCTCAGAGATAGAAATCATATAGCAGAAGGCCACATCAGTGGCACAGGATACAGGTATTAAAATGTTACCATGGGTGAAAGTAGAAGTCTGGGTTACCTCCTAGGCCTCCACTGATGCCTGAAGGCAGGAGAGACCTTGTAGGACAGAAGTGGGAGTTCTGCTTCCTGTCATGGTCCCCTGGACACCGTGGTGGTGTTGCCTCCCTACTGCTGGGCAATAGCACTGATGCTCTCCTGGGTCACTTCTGACACCAGCCTACTGGGAAGGTGAGTGATTCCACATAATTATCAGGTGGAGTCCAGTCTCCTCCCCAGGGGATTTCCACTGATACCAAAGGATCAATGACTTTTACTGGTCAGTAAAGTTGAAAGTTTCAGCTCCCTACATGGTTTCTTCTAACCATCCTAGTGGGGATATGGAAGACCCTCATTATATCCTATTAGTGGTGAAGATCTAAGCTCCCCCACTTGGCCTTTGCTAACACAAATGGGGTGGGTCTACAGGTTTTCTGAGCTGATTGCCTAGAGTAGAGAAGTTATTGTTGAAAAGTTTTCTGTTTTTGCCAGGCTTCCCCTTTCCTGGTCCTCTTTCTGTCTATACCTGTGTGTATAGAAATACTAGCCATATGACTTCTTCAGCACCAAGTCTGGGATGCCTGGGGGCAAAAATCATACCGTGTTGCTCCTTGGGACCATGTTCCCTAGACAGTTTGCCTTCTCTCTGCCTTTTGGGGTCTTCGTACATTTGTTTCATATATATATATATATATATATATATATATATATATATATATATATATAATATTGATAGTTTTTAGCAGAAAGGATAAGGAAAAGTACATAGTTTCCATCTTTCTGGAAGAACTCTGAACACATTTTTCAAAAATTAAAAGTGGAGGGAAGAGTGGTAATTGACTTAGATTAGCAGGGAAAGCCAACACTCAAGTGCTTGCAGAGGTTTCTAACAGGAAGTAAAATATCAAGTACTGGAAAGGGGGCAGACAAGAGCCCTTGTAAATCTCTTACATTGCAGGTGGGACTGCAAAATGATGCAGGTGTTTGGACAAGCTTTCAGCAGTTTCTTAGAAGTTAAACATGTACTTATATCCTATGACCCAACAGTATTATTGCTACAGTATTTGCTCAAGAATAGTGAAAATATATTGTCATGCAAAAAACAACAATAACAAACAAACCTCTGTGTGAATGTGGATGTCCACTTGTTGTTTATAATAAAAGACAACTCAAATATCCATCAAGGAATGCATTGATTATAAAATTACAGTACATCCAGAAATAGCTGCTATTCACTGGTAAGAAGGGGTGAACTTTTGATAAGTTCAACAGCATGGATGAATCAAAGAAGCCTTATGCTATTGAACAATGCAATATGCGAAGATGGTCTACAAGTTGATTCCATTTGTATAACATTCTAGAAAAGGTAAAAATACAGAAAGCAAAATCAGATCAGTGAGTGAGAATAAGAAATTGCAAAAAAAAAAAAAAAAAAAAAAAAAAAAAAAAAAAAAAAAAAAAAAAAAAAAAAAAAAAAAAAAAAAAAAAAAAAAAAGAAGGGGGCGCACAAGGAACTTTGTGCAACAGTGGCAAAATACCCTATAGCTTGATTGTGGTAGTGGAACTCCATGTCTAAACTGTGTAAATTTCAGTGAATTTAGTTGATAACTCAATGAATTTGACTTAAAACAGTGAAGTTGGAAATAGACAATAAAATCCTTAATGAAAGATTTGACATGAAAAATAAAGAATAAAAACAAAAATTGATGTAATGGACATCGTAGAGAAAAAAATCATTAATGAGGTTTGAAAGTCACTAAAATTAATTTCAGGAAGGTAGCATGGGTTAAAGAAAAAAAAGAACTTAAGAAAGATACTACAAGCTTATTTTCAGAACTAAAGGACCTGAGTTTTCATATTGAAAGGTCCTACTGCAAAATAAATAAACAAATAAATACATATATACATGAATGAAAAAAAGAACCACAGCAAGGCAGACCACCGTGAAATTTTAGAACAAAAGAAATAAAGAGAATACCTAAAGTCACGTTGGTGAAAAAAATGTTTAAATAAAATTCTAAAAGCTCAAACATACAATCAAAATGGTGTCAAAATCTCACTGGGCCTCTGAAAAGCAGCAATGACCTCATGAAAATGAACAATGACTTGACAGCTTTGAAAAAACATTTTTGCTAACTTATAATTTTACAGCTATCTAAATCATCAGTCAAGGCAGACATATTCATGATTGTAAAATTCAAAAAAAAATGTTTAACACTCATTAAACAGGGAGCTAAAGTATCCAGGAAACAAGAAATTTGATAGATAGAGTTAAAGAGAATTCCAAGGATGATGTTAAGTAGTCTCATGTTATATAACGGTATATGCCTGGAGAGCAGCCACTTCAGTCAAAGCAAGACGATGCAGAATTCCAGGAGAGAAATATACAGGTGAAGTCTTTGGGAAAATTACATTATCTGATATATGAGGTCTGTCCAGGAGGTATTCAGCCATGTAATATCAAAAATAGGGACATTTATTGAAGAACATAAAAGAAATATTGTACACAGGACAATGATCCCTCAGTCCCCTTCAAAGTAGGCAGCTTGGGACCTCACACAGTTCTCCCAGTTGCTATCAGCTTTCCCATTGTATTTTCCTAAATCTCATCGATGGTCTGAAATCTCTTCACTTTCAAAGGTGATTTTAGTTTTGGGAAAAGACAAAAGTCACAGAGTGCCAAATCTGGGCTGTAGAGGGCTGAGTCACCTGGGTGATTTGATGTTTCTCCAAAAACTTCTGCACCAAACATGATGCATGAGTGGGTGTGTTGTCAATGAAGCTGCCAATCACCAGTTTCCCATAGCAGCAGCCTTCTGAATCATCTGCATAGTTTCTGCAAAGGAACGTTCAAGCTTAATGCAAAATTTGATGCAGATTTGTTGCTTTATTTGCTCAGTCACTTAAAATGCGACAGCCACACAGTACGCATGCTCACTCAATGGCATCTACCACCCCCACTGACTAGTACAGTGAAGTCATCATTGTTCACACACGCACATTCTAGTCCACTCTCCTTGGCTGCCAGGTTACATCAATGTCACACAAACCGTTCTCATTATATTAATAATGGCTGGAATTTTTCCAGACAGACCTTGATTTCATCCTTCAGAAAATGGTATTGATATTCTATTAGAGAGATTGGAAAGAATTACTGACAGGTATATAAAACAAACTAAAACTCCAACAAGTACTAACTCCAGAGGAGAAAAGATTTTTATTACATGTAATTTAATCTTAGTTCTAACACAGCTCAAAATAACAATGAAAAATATTTGCATAATCAAAAATGTATAAGCTATATTCTTGTTTAATGCCAGAATATATTTTGAGGATGGGGGGAGCCAAAGTGGTTAACGTGATATTGCTTCTTATTTCATAATAGGCATCAATAAGATGTAAATAAAATCAATATAGTAATAATGCCTATCTGCATATATTAGCTAGAAACAACAGAGTTAAATATAACAAGAAGTGTTTAAAAGAATTGGAAGAGGTTGTTTTTAGAGAACAAAATAAGGCATAAGAAAGAAGGCAGCAGAATATATATTTTTAAATTTTATTTTAATCATTGTTCAAGTACAGTTTACTGCCTTTTACTCCCGAAATATTTTTATTATATACTTTATAATTTGATTCAATAAAATGGGTGGATTTCTAAAAAGCTCCCTCTATCACACTGTCCTGATGCCTAAAACCAAAGCACAAATGTTTGGAACCAATTTAAACTTTTTGGTTTGCTAAACTTCCTACCAGCTCTGGGATTTTTAAAGTTACTTGTGTCCCAGTTTCTACCAGGTCATAAAGTAGAGTTGATATAACTAATTTAATGAATCTGAATGATAATTAAATGAACAAAGAAAGCAAGCCTTCACCCCAGGGAGAGGCATAGCAGAGCTACTTATACAAGTTACTTTTACTTTTGAAGATTCTCTTCTTCTGGTCCCAGCGTAACCTGCCTTTATGACGCTATTTCTCTGGATAAGATTTGCAAACTCATTTTAATTTTAGAACTTTATGTAACTAAATTCTAAGTGACATCCTAATGTGAACGATTTAAACAAATTTTTATGATTGACGTACACCATTAAGATAGTATATAAAATGAATTCGAGATGACACACAAGCAACATTACGCTATAATATTGACTTTTGATGCAAGATATTATACATGCACACAAAAATGCACAAAGAAAACATCAATGAAACATTATGAAGATGGTATCCAAATGCATTTGTTGTTTAATTTGTGTGGCAAAATGCAGAGTATTTTTCTCATTTTATATGTATGCATTTCTGTAATAAACATTATTAGATTTATAATAAAAAGAAAGCCAGCTTTGAAAGGATGGTGAGTGATGTGTTAAAATTACTTCTTCCTTAAGCTGAATAGGATCAATGCTGATATCATAAGTAAATATTGATTTGATAATAAATGAATACTAATAAAATTAACAATATATATTGATTTTAAAATATTACATTAGTTTCTGTGCTTGTGATTAACTGAATTTTTCTTGCTTTCAACATTAGTTTCTATGCCCAGAAGAATCAAGAAAGAATGAACATTTTAAACTGGAAGAGGTTGAGCTGAGATATTCAACTTATATACCAAGGAGGAGACTTTAGTTAGTAATTAAGCAATAATAATCAAGGCAGATTAATGGCTGTCTCAGAAAGTTCATTGCTGTGGGTCATTAACCCTAGTACAGCAATTAATTCCCATGGAAATGTCCTATGCTTCAGAGGTCATTTTTGCAGTTAGAAACTACCAGCAGTAAAACCACACCAAAATGTCCATTGTCAGAAAGTAAGCATGACACTCCTATTCCTGTGACGGTTCATTTATGTGTCAACTTGCCATCGGGTGTCCAGATATTTTGATCAAACATTATTCTGGGTGTGTCTATGAGATATCTTAGGATGAGATTTACGTTTGAATCAGGAGATTAAATAGAGTGCCTTCCTTAATGTGGGTGGGCCTCATCCAATAGTTAAAGGTCTGGATAGAACAAAAAGGTTCACCCTGAGGAAGGGGGGAATCCTCCTGGCTTGCTGACTCAAAAAGACTGTGGTCTTTTTCCTACTTTAGGACTAGGACTGAAACGTTGGTTCTGCTCTGCTCCTGCCAGCGTTCAGACTAGGATCTATCTATACTGCTGGCTCTCCCGGTTCTCACGCCTTCAGGTTGGGACTGACTTCATATCATTGGTCCTCCAGCTGGCTGACTGCAGATCTTGGGACTTTCCAGCCTCCTTAACTGGATAAATCTACCTACCTACCTACCTACCTACCTAACTTATTGGTACCATTTCTCTGGAGAACTCTGACTAGTATATCCCCCCTTTTTGTGTGTTTGGGTAAAGGTGATGGAGGACTCAAATTTGGAACACTTTAGTTTAAGTAATAGTTAATAAGCCTAGTAGTTAATGCATGTGAAAAGCCATTGTTTCAGGAACTGCAGGTACATATGTCCCACCTTGACTCCAGGAGGCCACAGACGGTTGATCTCCGTGCTCCACAAGACACCAAGCAATCAGGGTGGTATCCGAGCAATTGCATTCCAGGGAGAGGCAGTCCCCTGGCCAGGACATAGGACACAGATAAATAAAATGCCCAGTCAGTGGATGAAAAGACATGAGGGAAATTACCAGACTGTGGCTTTTATCTGACTAACCTCTTTCCTGAATTCCAAATCTCTTACCTACACTTTTGCCCCCTTATAAAAAAGGCTGGCTTGAAAGGAAAGAGAAGACTGTCTGCTAGGGTACGAACCCACAGTCTTCTCAGATTGCTGGCCATCTGAATGAAGTGCCTGTAAGGATTCAATCCCTGCCTCTGCTTATCGGGTCTGGTAGGTGGCAGGCAGCACGATCCCTGGCTTTTCCAGTTTCGAAGGGAAATATTGAAAACACTCAACACAAGATATTCAACAATGAATAATTTCTTAAGCCCATGAGTTGCATTCATTATTTTCTTAAAGCTGTAGTTCAAAATCCTTTGGAAAAAAATATTTATTCAGTATTTATTACTGAATGACAGGTGTCTTACATATATACAACAGTTAGTTCTCAAAACAAATAAATAAAATAAAGAGTATAAACCCATATCATAGATGAGGAACAATGGGGTTCACAGTATTTAATCAACAGGCTAATAAGCCCACATTAAAAGGAACCTAAAGAGCATTGGTCCCAAGATTTCAGGCTTAAAATGCATAATTTTTCTACAGTACTTTACTGCAGTCTTTCTAAAGATCCTCTTTTAAACTAGCATTGACAAAGAATTCTTGCCAGAAGTTTTTTTAGAAGTTGCTTTTTCTGTTATGGTTTAAATGGATAGCTTGCTAATATATGGTATAATAAGTTAATATAGAAAAAGTAAATAATCAAAACACATTTACAGTTAAGTTCAATATCAAGCAATATGACAAGAATATGAATAGGTATAATTTGAGGGGATATTGATATTGCCAGCTGTAATTTTATGTATTAAAATATATATCAACCTTATAATAACAAATAAAAATGACTTCAGCATGCTTCTGAAGCCATAAATTCTACTTACAGCAATAGAATATGAATATATGTGTATATATATATGTAATTCAAAAGAAAAAAATTACAGATTCATTTTGTGTGCTTGAGCATTTTTATTTATTCCTCTTTTTTGTAAAGGGCATACCTTATTTTTATATTTACACAAAAACTGCTTAGAAAAATGGCTTAAAATCAGGTATGTGTAAGGCTCACCCTACCCATAGAATTTAATTTTATTTTATGGTTTTTGATGCAGTTGTAAATGGGACGGTTTCCTTGATCTCTTCTTCTGACTGTTCATTATTGTTATGTAGAAATGCAATGGATTTCCACGTATTGATTTTGTATCCTGTAATTTTACTAAACTTACAAAAGAATTTTTAAATCAAAAGTTTACAGAGAGTGTAATATTTGTTAGACGACCAACACACTGTGTGGCTTTCTCTCAGGACATGTGATATTTAATTCAGGGTCTACTGTTTGTGTGGAGCGACGTGAGAAGTCAAGGAACGTCACCGCAGATCAGAGTTTCAGGAACAGCTCTGGGAGACAGAGAGGAGACTCGCAAATAATTGCCGCCGAGGGGGACACGGTGACTGGTTTTATATGCTGGGCTAAGAAGATCGATAAGTAAGTAGCGTGCATATTTTTATTCTTACTGTTGCATAAGCTTTGTATTTTCATTTCAGACACATTGTGGAGGTCTCGTGTCAATAAATATGCTATCTCATCATGTTTAATGACCGTTTTCCATCATTATCCCTACACTGTGGTGTATATAATCAACCCTCTTATTGGGCATTTTAAAAAAGACATTATTATTATTATTATTATTATTATTATTATTATTATTATTATTTTGGAGAGAGAGGATGAGGGAGAAAGAGAGTGAAACATTGATGTAAGAGAGAAGCATCAACCAGCTTCTTCTCATGTGCACGCTGGACCGAATCGACAACCCAGGTCAAGAATCCAACTGGTGACCTTTCCCTTCATGGGAGATGCCTAAATAACAGAGCCATGCCAGTCAGCACCTCTTACAGGATGTTTTACAGAGCCCTGTGATAAGTATCCCAATAGCTGATTTCTTACACTTTTAGAAATATTGAAAACTGCTTCTCATATATATATTTTTTTCTTTGCTTTTTCAGGCTCACTTCCTCTTTTAAACCATAAATGAAAAGCAGTGTGTTTTTGTGTTTTGTAACTGAAGTTGCTGGAGGGGTGTTGGTGGAAATGGAAAACGAAGGGGAAAAGCAATGTTCTTCGCGGAGACAAGAGCTTGTCAATTGATTCTCATTTTATTGCTCAGACATGTACACGTCTCAAGAGAGATACTGTTTGAGAAATGAGGAATGCCTTAAGATAAGGATTTAATCCCTTTAATATTTGTTTTATTTGCATGTTTGCTATTTCTTTCCTTTGGTCTTTAAGATGTTGCAGCGTGAATGCCAACGATATGTAAATTGTAGTTAGTATCTAATAATAAGATTAATAGAAAAGAAATGGACTTTTGAAGTCATTCATCTTAACACAAAATATAGACGATCACATTCATCTGCTCGTCTCAATTAGTGTTAACATCCTTTTCCCTTGACATGGTACCACCAACATACTGACGCACAGGCCACCTTTGAGATGACCCACATTCTCTCCTTTCCGTAACGTCACTCCTCCTAGTCCGCCCCTCTCAGGGACATGATCTGATCCCTGTCACGATAGCGGGCACTCCATCAAATGACGTGAAAATCTCTGAGCTGGTGCACTGAGTTCTAGCTTTAGTGTTTATTGGATATAAAGTTTATTCTCTCCCTCCCTCCCCTTTTCTTCTCTTTCTATTATTTTCTTTCTTTTATTTTTTGACAGTATACCTTCTATTTAAGAATCAGTGCTTCCCCAGTTTTATAATAATCCTATGTTTTGTTTGGGGCTCAAGTGATTCTTCACCTGTACCCTCCAGGACCAGTTTGGGCAATCAGAATGTTACCTCTGAAGAGAGTAATGGTTCAGGGATGGCCATAAATTAGCATCTTTCCTCGGACTTTTGTGAACATCAGTGGGAAAATCATTCCACTCCTGCTCGGATTTTAAGCCGTAGGAAGAAATGAAACCGTGTTGCACTGGTGACACAATTCCCCGTGGTTTATGCAGGAAACAGTCCCAGGAAGGAAAGGCAGTACTGAGGAGAGCAGGACCCAGGGCTGAAACGGGGCCGAGAGGTGATCGTCCTCTGTCTGAAGACAATCCGCCTCAGACCTTTGCAATGACTTCATCCAGTGAAATGCTATTTCGCTAACTACATTGAGTTAGATTTTTCTAAATTGAAATTTAATGACTCCTACTTTATTAAGTGATTAGTACCTAGAAGTCATTTATTGCTAGTAATAGTTCCAGAAACAAAACTGAATGCAAAAAAATGAACAAACAAGAACAAACAAAACTCATAGAAATGGACAACAACACGATGGTCACCAGAGGGCTGGGGGTGAAGTTAGTAAAGGGGGTCACATACAAAGTGATGAAAAAAGATTTGACTTTGGGTGGTGGGCACACAGTGCAACATACAGTTGCTCTATCATAGAATCATACACTTGAAACCTATATAATCTTGTTAACCAATGTCGCTCCAATAAATTTAATTTTAAAAAGGGGTTAAACTTTTTTTGAGAAAGGGTAACGTGGTGAGGAGTTCCCTGGCCCAGATTCAGGATTTACTATTGTACACAAGAAGCAGATGGTTACAATGTTGTCTACCATCTCTGTGAAACAAAGATCATGTCCTCCAGCAAGACTGGGCAGTTAAGGGACTTAGTAAAATGTTTCAGAACACTGGAGTCTTTCTGTAATGCCCTTTTGTAAAATCTCACCATAAAAGAAAGTTACAGTCTCAGCCGAGCTGTTGGAAAGCGAAAAGTAAACACACAGTGTGTTGTTAGGAGACGTCCTCCGTTCCTTCAGTCTGCACTCAAGATGCGGCAGATCATAAAGTCATGCAGACTGCTGGAATGAAAAACAAACAAACAAAATGAGAACAATAAACTCTGCTTCAGGGCTAATGTAAATGGGAGAGAAGATGTAGAAAACACAAGAGGATATTGTAATAATGGAACCCAGGGGTTTTGGGAAACTCTCTTGCTAGGTACGTCTTGCCATTTAAATTAAACCATTATCCGACTTTAAAGTGTAGTTCTATTTGAGGCAGCCTGTGTTCAGGGAACATATGAGGCCTCCTATATTGAGTAATATGTATATAACTAAACCAGTTGTTGAAAAAGCTGAGGCCAAGATGGATCAGTAGATTTGAAGGTCTGGGAAGCTGGGCTAAACACTGCAGCCCAGTGCAAAGCAGCGTAAATCACAATGGTGAAGTTGATTTTCAGGATCTTTTGGGATTGGATTTGGGGCAATATTTTTGAATTTAGTTACTAGTCCACAATAGTTTTAGGAGCTGGGTATAATTATAACCTCTTTGCTCAATGCCTAAGATATTCTGCAGGGCCCTAAATTTGTAGTGACAAGAAATGGGTTCCTGCCCTGGCCAGTGTGGCTCAGTCAGTTGGAGTATCCTTCCTGTAGGAAAAGGTTTCAGGACCGATTCCCAGACAGGTCGAGAGAGAGAGAGGGGCGGGGGGGGGGGGCTCCTGAATCCACGCTGCCCCCAAAGCCTTACATAGATGTGACAGGGAGGAAATATATTCTCTCAAGAACAAGGAGTGAATGGATTGGCCGATTATAAAACTCATTGGTATAGAGAAAGTATTTATTCTTCCTTCCCAGGAAGAAATGTTATAGATCAGTGTTTTATTCTATTTCTACTTCTCTCCTCTTTCTAATGAAACTTCTTGCTAAAGTTATTGTGATTTTACTTCATTTTAGTTAGATGTATATATTGGGTACACATGAATTTATCATTTGGTCTCTTTCTGAAGAAGACAAAACCTACACTTCCTACTTTGGATTGGATGCAGTAACTATAAAAGACTTTACATTGCATCCCTTGTGGAAAATGGAAGCATTTGTAAGTTGAACATCAGATTATTCTAATTTGGTGAAATATTTAAAACATTTTATGTACATAAAGAAATATGTTTTAGATTTTGAAATATATGCTCCCTTACAAGCATAGGCAAATGCAAAAGTATTGCATTCCTTGAACAAAATGATTGGTAGATATGGGATGATATGACCCAGATTTGCCTTGTTTCTCCACAACTAACAGAAAAGATACTTCTTTCCTTTGGTTCCATAAGACATAAGACCAGACCTCACATTTGAAGAATTACACACAGCTAGGTCTAAAACTGGACCCACACTCTTCTTTTTCTTTTTTCTTTTTTTGGTGTTTATTTTTAAATGTTTTATTGTTTATGCTTTTGCAGTTATCCCAATATTTCCCCTTCACCTCACTCTCCCTAACACCCCTCCAACTTGAATAGACAATCCCCGTGCTGTTGTCCATGACCACGAGTCCTTCATATTCTTTCTTTGACTAATCCCTTCCCTTTCTTTCATCCAGTCCCCACCTCTCCTCTCCCTCTTCCCGCTGTCAGTCTATTCCACGATTCTATGCCTCTGGTTCTATTTTGCTCATTAGCTTATTTTTGTCCATGACATTCCTCTTATAAGTGAGATCATATGATATTTGTCTTTCACTGACAGACTTATTTCACTTAACATAATAGACTCCAGTTCCATCCCTGCTGTCGTAAAATAGGAATCCCTTCTTTTTAAAACTGAGTTAATACATTCCTCTTTGCTCGTCAGTAGTATGACTTAGATGACAATCACTTATAACTGGAAGACATCAAATAAATCTATTAAAATTCTCAGTGAGACCTCACCAAGTGAAACAACATGTTTCTAGGATGACAACTACAAGGATAAGATGGCATTCTAAATTAAATGTAAATAAAGAAGTTTTTTAAAACATCATACTCTGTTTTGCAGACATCAACAATGTTGTAAGAATGTTGAGGTCTTATCTCTGTCATATATTTACTTCCTACTTGTCAAACTTACCATCTGAATCACAGATTCTTGCTTCTGTGAACAATAATATCTCATCAGAATTTTCCCACAGATCTAATAACAGCTTATTAGATATCAATGAAACAGACCATCACTGGGCAAAAAGGAAGAAATAATCAATTTCAGTGTAGCAAAGTTTATTTGCTTTCCTATACAATTTAACCTCATAATGATGTTCTTGGAAATAAAATTATCTCAGAGGTATGTGATGTGCTCCTGTCTTCCACAGTGGATTCACCCCAGTCATACCTCCACCCCTTTAATAACAAACTTTCACTCAATGAGATTTGTTTCTGAACTCCTATAATATTGTGGTGAGTGTTACTATATTTTGATCCCCCTAACAATTACCCAGTGTTGGAAAGATGTCTAGAAACAGAAGAAAGGAGATACTTTTCTGCTAGTAACAATTATACGTCCCCAGACGTAAAGAATGTGCCTTGCTCTGCATTTTCTCAGCCTGAGTGACTGGTGAAGGAGTGGTGATGTGCCAGCGGATTCTCACCAAAGCTCTTTCTCTGCTTCTGCCTTTGTAACGTAGAGCTTTTTTTTTAATTTTAAAGATTTTATTTATTTATTTTTAGACAGAGGGAAAGAAAAGGAGAAAGAGAGGGAGAGAAACATCGACGTGTGGTTGCCTCTCACACACCCCCTACTTGTGACCTGGCCTGCAACCCAGGCATGTGCTTTGAATGGGCATCGAACCAGCAACTCTTTGGTTTGCAGGCCGGCACTCAATCCACTGAGCCACACCAGCAAGAGCAGTAAAACTCTTTTAAAACAGGACAACCCCATGAACTTCAGAAATGCCACATTAAAAGGATATTTTTCCTTGTGTTATTTTATCTAGAGATAAAATAAATACTCATTAAATATTCATTATAATTTGGTATCTGCTATGTACAAGATGCCAGTGATAAAATAAAGGAAAAGAAACTACCTTTAACTGTGCCTTACAACTTATGGGAAGACAAGTTAGTGAACTTACAATACCTATACTGTGTGTATAGTGCTATGATAAAGGTAAGACATGAAACATTTGTGTTCTAATTAGTGTGCTGGTAAATCTGGCACTCTAGGGGAAAAATTAAAATCCTGACTTTGTAGTATTTTTTAAAGATTTTATTTATTAATTTTCAGAGAGAGGGGAAGGAAGGGAGAAAGAGAAGGAGAGAAACATTGATGTGTGGGAAAAATATCAGTTGGTTGCCTCTTGAATGCCCCAAACTGGGGATCTGGCCCACAACCCAGGCATGTGCCCTGACTGGAATCGAACTAGCGACCTTTCAGTTCATAGGCCAGAGCTCAATCCACTGACCCACACCAGCCAGGGCTGATTTTGTAGTATTTGTTGATTTACATGTTGTAAATATTTTCACCATGGCCAATTTCAAGCTACCTGTAGTTTAACAGCTATTCACAAAGTTGTTGAATATTTAAGTTTTTGAGCAAAAGCAAGTAAGCTTTGACCCATCATTGTGGAAATAACACAGTCATGGTCACCAGGAAAAATTTCCAGGAGGATGTTGGATGTGAAGATAGAATATTAAGTAGATAAGCAGAGAGAGGGAAGGAAAGCTTTATAGGCAGATGAATCAGCACAAACATCTGGAAGTAAAAAAAAATAAACATGGCTTTTGGGGAAAATAATAAGACATTAATTTTGACTTGATAGTACTTTGGCACATGAAGTACATAAAAATGAACTTGTGTTCCAGGTGGTGAGGAGCCCTGTTAGCCACAATAAGCAATTTGAACTTTTTCAAAGACAATGGCAGCTTATCAAAAGGTCCTGGTGACGAAGCATGGCTGTAACCTATTGTGTACCTAAGAAACATCACTCTGGTTGTCCTGTAAAATGTCAGTTGAAGAAGATAAGACAAGTGGCATACAATTCAGTTCTTAAAATATTAGTAATTCAAGCAGAGCTTCTGGAAACTGGTCCAAAAGCAGGGGCAGTGGAGAAGGACAGACTTTGAAATTGGAGATTTAAGGACACAGAGAGGGTGACAGTTTGGCAAGGGTAGAGTCTGGTGAGGGTAGAAAAGTGTTAAGAATGATTTCAAAGTCCGTATCTTAGAAAACAGAGCAGATACTGCAGCTATTTATAAAGAGAATGGATACAGAAGGAGCATAATGTTTCACAAAGTAAGCGAATCTCAGTTTCGCACACAGTGAGTCAGAGGTATCTAAGGCACATACAAATGGAGGTAGATGCTTTATGCAGAGGGATGGGCATGAGGGCCTGACCGAAATAGAACTGCAGTCCAATTCCTTCCAATTATTGAATCAAATTATGACTGAGATATATTCTCCACCCATAAAGTCTCAGGGCCTCATGAAGGAATCAGATAAATAAGCCAGTGAGTGATTCTTCAGCTTAGGCACGGTACAAAAAACAGACCAAACTGGAATGCTGTGTATCCTGTAATTTAGACTTGATAAAGTAAAGTCTTTCTAAAAAATGAAGTGGGAGTTAAATGGAAAAAAAATGAAGGCTATTCTTAGGAGAGGGGACATGTATAAATATACAATGGCATAAAGCAACATAAATCTGAAATGAAGCTTGCAAGAAAGAAAGTGGCAAAAAATGAAGTTAGAGATAATAGGGAGGGTTTTATTATAAATAGACTTCTGTGTTAAGCTGAGGAACTTAATCAATATCCTTGAAACTATAGTACATATGGACACATTTAAAGCTGTGATCATATAGGCATTTCAGACAGATAACTTGAGCAGAAATATAAGGAATTGAAAGGATTTGAGGAGCTAGGAAGAGTAGAATTTAATGAACATTCTTTATATTTTATTATAATTATGGGTAAATTCTTGATGCAGAAAATATGAATCCATCCTGCCCAATTAAGAATCCTAGAGCTCGGCAAGGAGAACGAAATTAGAAGGCATATACTGTCAGCCCCCTGGGAGTCAAACAATTTGATGAGAGAATTAGAGATTACTGTCAAGGAGAGATCCCTGAGAGTCTGAGGCTGGAGCAGTGATTTCCACCTTTGTTGTAAGCAGGGATGAGTGCTGTGTCAAACGGTTTTAGTTAAGGTCTTAGGAAAGCTTGAGGAAATACCCCAAGAAGGCTTTAAGGCAGGTCCTTACCCTCAATTTGCTGACAATGTAACTTGTGATGAGCTTTTTTGTCCTTCTCTTAACAAACAAGGACATTGTTATTCAGACAGTAGAGACTTGCTAATCTAACTACATCTGAAGTGTGTTTTTTTAAACAAATTTTACTCCCATGGCTGAATGTGATAACATATATAAAGCACCTGGTTCACAGTAGGTGCCTAATAAATGAGAGAAGAGGAACGAGAGAAGTTAATGGACAATTCTAGTGGCGGCAGCACATGGTTCCAAACCAGCTGAAAACAGAACTCTGCTCCTGAGGCTGAATTTCAAAGGTGGACCCTAAGGTATGCGTGAATGAGTGATGTTGTGATAAAAATGACTGGCGTTGGATCAAATCCAGGATAACAGAGAGAGATAAAAGTACACGGGTGAATTTGATACGGACAAAGGAAAATAAGGATCTCTTAGGGACCCTCAAGTGAAGTTGTTTTACTATTTGCCCACTGAACCATGTTAAACATATACAGACTGTAGGCTTTGCCATCGTGTTACTGATTCTTAGTCCAGATATATCTGAAGTTTCAGATACAAATAGCACACTGAAGATTCTCTTTCCCAAATGGCATCAGTCCATCTCTTACTCATGGTCACTTTATTCATTTTTTACCCCTTTTCTGTAAAGATTTTCTATAGTTTCCTGTGTCTGCTGTAACTATTGTAAGGTGTTAGTAATAGAAAATATCTTTTGTATCTACTCTCAATAAGTCTACTAATAAAAACAACTATTTACAGAAATTGCTGTTGAGAAAAGCCTGTTGAAAAACCTAATTTCACCTTCAAAAAAATAACACATCAAAGAGAGGAGCCAACATAACATTTATATTATGGTGATAGACAAGATATCTATAAAAATGAAAACAGACACTGGGTCTATATAAGGCTTAATTTAAACATGCAAGAACCAGAGGAGAAAATAAAATGATTCTTAGCCCTGTGCTTAGTGGATGAACAACAGCTACAAGGATTTAGCATCACAGAATATTTAATATTTTAAAAAAATAAATTGAGTCAAAACACATAGCTCTATCCTCTTGTTTTACAAATTAGAATCAAAACACTTGAAAAATTCCTTGACTTCCCTATACTTGCTCAAAAATTTGCTCTCAGTATCTAGACTACTGCCCAGATCTGTGCTAACTTTAAATCATGGCTCATAAGTGATGACAACAAATAGAAACGTGTTTATATTTGTCATAGGCAAATTCTGGAGAAAAAATCTTTATTATATATGTATATTCTAAGAAAGCATGAATATAAAGATTAACAGAAAGGCTTTGTCTTTACATATATTGGCCAGAATTGGCCCTTAACTATAGAGACCATGAGGGTCCAGTTATTGCTTTGTCATATAGAACATTTAGGGTATTAGGAAATTAGTTTTCATTTTCACAGAAAATTTAATTTTTTTTTAATTTACACAATAGGAGAAAATAATGTTTATCTTAATTTGTTGTGAAAAATAAACTAGATACTTCCAAGGAAGTACTTTAAGGTAATATCAACATTTTACATGCGCTATTTCTTTTTATTTTCTTGCTTTTATTTGGGCTACTGTTACGATGGTCTACCAGTCAAATATTTTAAACTCATTTGCCAAATAGCTTTTAGGTATCATACCTCCTTAAGTTTAATATTGGTCATTCAGTGGGACGGTGATAGAGCTAACAGCAAAAGCCCCTCCTTGAGAAAGGTAGCGTGGCGTGTGCCACGTGGAACACCCACGGAGATAAAGCCCCTGGGGCTCACTGCATCTCCCCACGGCTTCTCAATCAGTGCTACCCAACCAGCTGCTCTACTGGGACACCTACTGGAGCTCTTTAATTAAAATCCTAGACTGTTGCCCAGGATATGGGTACAAAACTGAGGGAAGTGAAAAACAAAACCCCATTGAGAAAACAAAATTAAAAAAAAAAAAAAGAACTCAAGGGAGCATTTAGATTTACCTGGTGAACCTCATGAGGATTGCCTCGTGTATTTTCATCCCACACATTTGAGTGGGTTTGCAAAGCTCTGGCAGAGTGGGGGGATGGGGGCACGTCATTTTTTTCATCTTTATCTCTGTGACAGTATTATCCAAAAGAAAAAAGCCAAATCCAGTCAATCATGTAATTTGAGTGTGCATATGTGTTTGTGTATTTGTAGGGGTGTACAAATACCTTTTATGTATGATTACCATCTAATTCCAGATGGTTTTCCACAGGCTTTCACTGTTAGTTTTCATCAATAACTGGGCATCTTAATTAATGCCCCAGAATATGCATATATATATAACTAAAATCACCTTTGAAAGGGAATAGATTTCAGACCATCAGTGAGATTCAGGAAAACACAAAGGGGCAACTGATGGTGATTGGGAGAACTGTGTGAGGTCCTGTGGTGCCTACTTTGAAGGGGGCTGAAGCATCATAGTTCTATGCACAATATTTCTTGTATCTTCTTCAATAAATGTCTCTATTTTTCATAGTACATGGCTGGATACCTTCTGGAAATATATGTATATATATATTCAGATTTTACTGTACTGTGTATTCTGGGAAGATAAGTGAGAATGAACATGTGCTAAGCATATATTCTCAAATATTGTGCTAGAATATTTATAAGCCTTAATTTGGCTATTTCCCATGGCAAATTAATGAGAGATATGATCTTCCCTATTTTCTGGATGAGAAGGCTGAGTCAGGTGCAGTCTTTCGAGTGTCTATCACAATATGACAGAGTAATATCTGTCTGTTTGACAGATCTGAGACCATAACTGCAGTGTGTCTGGCTTCAAAACTGTGCCCTTCTTAAGTTTATGGTAGGATTGTAAGCCCCATACCTCAGCAGTGTTCAAGATCCTGTTTTTAGCCCCAGAGTCTGAAAGATGGAGAGACTCATATCTAAGAGGAAAGCAGGAAGAATACTGCCCATCCTCAGGGTCCCTTCATCCATGTATGAGATCTTTGTTAGGTTTTGGTGGTTGCTGTAATACATTACTACCAACTCTGTAGCTTAAAACAATAAAATGTATTATCTTCCAGTTGTCTTAGAGACCAGACGTCTGAAATGAGACCAGAGGTCTCATTGATATCCAGTTCAGTGCCAGCCGAGGTACATCCTCCTGAGGTTCTAAAAAACAACGTGCTTCCTGAAAGCTTCTCACAGTCCTTGGCTCACAGCTCTGTCCTCCATCGTGAAGCCAGCGATGGTGGAAGAGTCTTGCTCATGTCTCATTCATCCAACCTCCTGTTCTGGAGTCAAATCTTCCTCTGCCTCTCTCTTCCACTTTGAAGGACCCTTGTGATTACACTGGGTCTGCCTGGATAAATAATCCAGAATAATCACAAGAATTTTAAATTAATCGAATCTGCCAAGTCTCTTTTTTTATATAAGATAACACATGTACTGGTTTTGGAGATTAGGATGGATGTCTTTGGGGAGAAAAAGGAGCATTATTCTGCCTATCACAAGATCTTTCTCAACCACAGATTTTGCCAAAATGTTTCCAGATACTGAAACTATCAAACGTTCTTCACTAAAAGGAGAATAGAATCTATATGCTACAAGCCTGTATAGCTCTTCTTAGGCCTCCCCTTTCATTTCCACTTATTGCAATGTCTTCCACTTCTCCCGAAATGTTTCTATTTCAGCGTAGCAGTGTCTTTGGCCTTTCCGCACTCTCATCCTCTTTCACGTACCTGTGCCTTGAAAGGCTGGTTCCACTGCCTTCCTGTGCTTCTGCTTCTTCTCTCTTGTTGCAAAATGCCTATTTATCATTCAATTCAGTTTGCATGCTTTCTTTTTTTCATCTTCAAAGTAGTTATAGGTTCGCCCAGATAAGGTCGATTCTCAGTACAAACATACATTAAACATGTCCCATACTCTGTTATGATGATGACATTTCGTCGCTGTATTTCTTACCTTCCCGGGAGCTCTGGGAAGACAGTGAATTCCAGGGAGCTCTGGCTTCTTATTCATCTTCTTATTCCTGGTGGCAAACACAGAAGTTTGCACTTAAAATTTGCATTACAGGGACAGGAAACTGAGATGGTTGTAAACTTATTGAAATGAATTCCTGCAGGCTGATACAACTCATATGACATTCGTCTGCAACTGATAAGAGTCCATTCATGAAGCCAACATTCCGTGCCATTTGTTTCTCGCTAAACTGGTATAAGCTTTCCCTGATCTTGGACTCGTTACAGCCTTGGCTAACACATGGTATATACAAACAACCAGGTATTTAGAATAGTTAAGTTATTAATTTTTTAGTTGTTATTAATCTTTTTTTATCACTTTGAGGACATTTTCCTGAGGACCAAAGAAATTAATACCTCTTCATGCGCTCATTGACATTTGTACATCATTTTTTGGAAGCATCTGCTTAAGTCTTTCATAGGGAACAGGTCCACATGGCAGTGGTGAATACAGCTCAGCCCTGGTTTAGAAAACTGACAGGTGTGAGGCAGCACCCAGGAGCCGGGCCCACAGATCAGCTCTCCCATGGGGAACCAGGCCTGCATTATCTCTAGGGTGCTTTGAGGCTTTGCTTTTGCTGAAACTCCCTCACTCTGAATTGAGGCAACAAATATTTACTGCATATCTTTAAAGTAACTTTCTAAAGTCTGTGCTAATTCTCCCAAGGACAGAGTATAACCAGTTTGACCACTTTTGCCTTGCATTTGCAACATCCTTTTCTTTGTTATCTGTAAAAAGTAATCACCTAAAGCAAACCTGAGCATAATAAGTGAGGACCTTCCTTGATGTAAAACTCCCAGAAAAGCAATAAAAGCCTGTCCAGGCGAGGATCAAGGCACTCTCTCACTCAGAGAGTGGCCATGCCTTCCCTTTTCTTCACAGGACTTCTGCAGTCCATGTGAATTTGTTCCTCGCATCCACAACACCACAGACACGGCTGGTCAGAGTCCACATCAGTTTTTTGCCCTTTTTAAAAATTGGATTGGTAATCTTTTATTTATTTTTAATTTGTGTGACTTTCTTACAAATTTTTTCCAGACACATGTGTTCAGAATATTGTTTCCTAGGATATATCTTGCATATTCAAAATATGTGTGCACACCCATATAGATAGACATACATATAAATGCAGTATAACTACGTAAAACTAAAATTATAGACAGAGATATCATGTGAATATTTTACCTGTGGAAGAAGAGAAATAGATGGGATAGGTGGAGACGTGAACTATTTTTATAAAGAACTTGGATTTTCATCATATTATCAGCTAAATCAGCTAGAAAAATAGTCATTTTGCAAGTAACAATGAGTAGTGAGGCATCAGTTCATTCAGTAGTTCCTTGAGCAAAAGTTGCTTGAGATGAAGTGTGTTTAAGATAGATTTTGGGGTGGAGGTGGACAGCACCTGTTCTTAATGATCTGATGCTGCCTAGAAATTCTAAATCTAATCTTCCATAACTAAGTCCACCCCTATTGTCTAGTAATACTACATGTGCATTGTAACCAGGGATAGCTCATAAATTAAGCTTTCTATATCTGTTTTTCACTGACCATGGCCAACCCCTATAGATGATAATAGAACAGTGAGGCAGCCATCATATTATACAAATCATCAGGAGCAAACATACAATTCTACGAGAATGACATTTGTCTCTCTTAGAGCGTCATCTTCCAGTAACAACTATAAAGAATTGTTTCTGAGTTACTAGTTTTTCTTCCCATAATACAGAAGATAATCTGCTTGTCTTTCACATAATCACCATCCATTCTCTGAAATGTGAGCTCACATTTCCCTGAAGGTCTGTTTCAACCACACATCCTTCTACACATATTTATGTGTTAGTTAATGTTTGTTTAAAAGCACCCGAGTCTCTTTCTAGCTGAAGCAACAACAACAACAAAAACAGTGGGGAGAATGCTTGGATATCAATGGGGCAAGACAAGTGTTGTTTATCACAAGATCAGAGACAAAGGATCCAGAAGGGGGGGAACTAGACCAGCTCTGGAGATCTCAGCAGCAAGAACTAATCTTCCTTCTTCCTTGAGAGTTTTCTTGTGACGTCATTCAGATCCAGTAGCTCCCCAGGCTCTATGTCCTCACTTTTCTCAGTTCCAGATTTTTTTAAGAGAGAGAATTTGACTTTCCCAGATAAAAGCCACGGATTGCTTCACTACCTCCAAGAACAATGTCAGGAGGCACAGTGATGGGCCCTGAAAGATCCCCTGTGCGTCCTCAGAGCTGGTCTCCCAGAAGAGGAACGGCGGAGGCGGAGGGCCATTCCCAGGGCTCTCTGCCGCAACTCAGCACTGTTCTAGGAGCTTCCCTTACATTGCAGCATTTCATCTCCACTATGAAACTATTTTACAGCTTAAGAAACCTGGCTGCTGGCTTCACAATAACCTGCCCAGAAGTGGCAGGACTACCACTTAAACCTCACTCTATTCGACTAAACATGCTAAAGACAAGTTATAACAATCACTCTTAGTACACAACATGGTTAAAAAATCACTGAAATAACATGGTTACTCAGGTTGACTGAATTACTCTATCCAGAATTGTGTAGAAAAATAAATTTTACTGTCAGATGCTTTTGAGTGGAAAACAGAAAATTTCCAAAACATAGGAAAGAGGGAACTATCAAATCAAACAATGTGTCCAAACACAATTACATGAGTTTAAAAATCTCGTTGCACTTTAGAAAAATAGTTATATCATCAACATTTCAAAAATGCTTATTCTTGACAGTCATAAAGGACATAGTGTTTGTGGGAATAAAAATAAAACTGCGTTTCCATGGATATCTTAAGGACAAGAGTCGCTGTGTTAGATTTGTGGTTAAATATGTATTTGCTGTTTCTAAAGATGCCTGAATCTTTGTGTAATTTTAGGGCATTTTTGCCCTTTGCATCTTCATAACCATTTCCTATTTCTGAAAGGTAAGGAACAGAGAGAGGTACAAGCTGACGAGGGTACAAATAGTGAAAAAAGAAGGTGAAAGAGATTGAGATTGAGAGAGAGAATAATTTTTCCTTCATATTCCGATACTAGCTCTTGTTCGGTTTATTTTAGAATTCACCCAGGCTACTTTTTAAGAACGTGAATTTGGTCCCTCCTAAGTAGTTCAGCCTAACTGTTCCCAGGAGAGTTCACTGAATTTCAGTTAACTTGAATATCTCTCTCAAATTGGGATTACATTGTGCTTGTAAGATATCTCTGAGGCCCAATTGGAATTCCATTTCTATGGAGATTAGATTGGAACCTGCAATGAGGAATAATAAAGCAAAATACTAATGCATTTCTTCTTCCAAGGACTGTTATAGGGCATTTTCCTCCACTTGCTATGAACTGTTATTTCAGGAACTTTCAAGTTTATTGTGTTTTGCATGATAACATGTTGAGAACAAACTGTTTATTTGATTCACTGTCTTCATTAGTGCACCAGTAATTAAAAACTGACATTATTTTCCCCTTGAGTTTGTTTTTCCTTTTTTGGTGTTTTCCCCCAATTTTTTTTTTATATTCATGAATTGTTTGGGGCAGTACTAGGGATTTGTGCAAATTTGGGCAAAAAGCCAAATGAGAATATGAGAAGTAGGCCACAGCAATTGTTACCAATGTTTTCTTTTTTAATGATTGTCTCTCTAAGAGAAATTTCTTTTGCTATCCAACCTCCCTTCCCTTTGAGTTTTAGTGTTAAATCAAATTTCCAGTAAGTAGGGAAAGGTGAAGACAACATTGTTCTACAACTGTAATTAAATTTAGTTGTTTTGTGTAAGGAGATGATTTTGAATAAAGATGCTTCTGGTCATTGTGATATATGGGCATTTAGAGAAAGAGTAGATAAAATTTTGCCAAGTAATTTGGTTGTTGACCTTGCCTTTTGTGTCTGTCCTAGCTCTCTATTCCCAGTTTCTTAATGTGGAAATTAATTTATAAATCTTCTGCATTTATTAAAGTTCCTCCAAACACTTGGAAGGGTGTTATTGTCTTCATTTTGTAG
This sequence comes from Tonatia bakeri, assembly GCA_004024845.1. Taxonomy (NCBI): domain Eukaryota; kingdom Metazoa; phylum Chordata; class Mammalia; order Chiroptera; family Phyllostomidae; genus Tonatia; species Tonatia bakeri. The sequence continues at coordinate 27,818 of PVIA01007488.1, forward strand.
ATAATGAAAAATAAGGCTTAGAGAGAATATGACTTGACCAGAACCACCTGTCTAAGAAGACAGAGTGCTAGAAAATGACAACAAGCCAGGTGTCACCCTCACAGGGGTAGCATCTAGGGGATATGTCCAAAATAAAGTGAAAACAAAATAAGAAAAAGAAAGAATAAAAATAATTACATGTATTGGGAAATAAAAGAGGTCCAGGACCCAAAAGATGAACTGGTTTAAAGTTGAAAGATAAGTCTTACTGCAGGATGTGAATGACTAAAGTCAAATCACATTAGAAATTAGGAGAGGGCACAGATTACCAAAATACACTGGAAATGCCTAGAAGCAGAGAAAGACCACTGGTAGACAGAAAGCAGGGGTCAGGTGCCAGAATATTTGTCCCAAATTTCCTTTTTGTTCATATCATTATGGCTTTTACAATGTAAAGTGACAATTATTTATTTAAATACAAAATACCAATTATTTTATTATTTATACATTTTGATTTGCTAAAGCGATGTGTGAATACTGTAGAAAAATGCAAACAATGCAAGAATTGTAGAGGAAAATGAAGTGTCTCGTTATCAAATTCCTACACACAGATACATACATACAGTTACAGAGACAGAACTGCAGTCATAGCTGAGTAGGCAGAGACATAAGCAGATACACGTTTCATGAAAGATAACTTGACTTTTATTTAAACAGTAAAATGAATCATGAAGCCATTTGCTGTTTTATGAAAATTACCAGGAGGGCTTGTTTGTTCAGGTACAATGTGTTCAGGCACATTTTACTGGAGGAAAAGCAAGTCACGGCCACCTGACCTTCAGGGCGGTTTCACAACCACTGCCCCTCAGAGGAAGTATGAGAGGTTCGCAGCCATCGTCTCTGAACTGATAAGCAAGTGAGGGTGCAATATGCATAGTTACTGAATGTATACAAATCAACATTCGGTCAAATGATCACATCTTAACTAAAGTTTTGTTTCTTTCCTCTTTACTACTTCCTGTATATCATGGCTCCGCACCCTCTCTTGCACTAGAAACTGTTAGTCTTTTACATTTCAGCTCTTTTCATGGATGTACAGTGTAATTTTCCTGGGGTTTTCTTGTGGATTTTCTTGATAAATAACATTGATCATCTTTTTTACATATCTTTTACTCTTTGAATATCTTCCTTTGTGCAACATTTATTTGATTCTTGCCCATTTTTATATTATTCCATCCTCTTGTAAGCTGTAAGAATCTTTTATATATTCCTGTTACAAATCTTTTGTCATATTCATATAAATGTGTGTGTGTGTGTGTGTGTGTGTGTGTGTGTAATATATTCCCCCAGTTTATGGTTCGACTTTACATTTACTTAATAGTGTTTTTCAAAGAGAAAAGGTTGTGTTTCTTATATATTTTTTATTTTAATAGTACACTATTTATCATGTTTTCTTTCATGATGTGTACTTTCTGTGTCTTATTTAAAATCATTTGCCCAGCCGTAGTGGCAGAGATTTTTCTGCCATATTTTTCTAGATATTTTATCATGTTCACTTTTACATTCTGACTTCACGTTGTTCAGGTTCAAGACAAGGACTGAGGTTCAATCTTTGTCTGTGGACATCCACCCAATGCTGACCCATTTGTTGAAAAGGCTTCCATTCTGGCCCTGGCTGGTGTAGCTCAGTGGATTGAGTGCAGGCTGTGAACCAGGCATCGCAGGTTCGATTCCCAGTCAGGGCACATGCCTAGGTTGCAGGCCATGTCCCCCAGCAACCGTACATTGATGTTTCTCTCTCTCTCTCTTTCTCCCTCCCTTCCCTCTCTAAAAATAAATAAATAAAATCTTAAAAAAAAAAAAAAGGCTTCCATTCTTTTATTGAATTTCATTGGCAACTTTGTTGAACATCAACTGACCATGTATGTGTGGAAATATTTCTCAATTCCCAGCTCTGTTTCATTGAAAATTATTACACTCACCAATGCCTTAGTTGTTGCAGTTTTGTGGTAAATCTTAAAATCAGGAGGTATTGGCCTTTAACTTTGTTATTCTATTTCAAAATTGCTTTGGCCCATTTTTGGTCATTTGAGTTTTCAAATAAATGTTTATAAATATCTTTTCAATGTCTTGAAAGAAAAGTCTGCTGCGCTGAGATTTTTAATAGAAATACAACAAATCTAATCATAAAGATTAGAAATAAATCATGATACAATTACATGAATGCACCATAATGAAATGAAAATGAACAAGCTACTGGTAGAACATGAACGAATCTTATGAACATACTGTTGAGTACAGGAAGCCAAATTCAAGACAAATGATTCCATTTCAAGGAACTTCAAAATTGGCTAAACTCGTATAGGGTGGTACAAAAGTAGGTTTACAATTGTGAATACACAAGACGTAGAGTTTACCCTTGTATTATTATATATTAATTATTATATTACATCTTTATGGATAATTGTAAACCTACTTTTGCCCCATACTGTACATGGTGCTACAAATCAGGACACTAGTCCTTTTGAGGAGAGAAGGGTTAGTGACTGGGAGGAGGAGTAGAGATGGGCTTCTCAAATGCAGGTGACATTTCATTCCTTGATCGCAGTGTTGTTCATAACGGATGTCCACCTTATTAACAACCCTGGCAGGTACTCTTTTCTGTATATAGGTAATATTTCAAAATTATTTTAAAATTGAAATGAATATGCTTATAAACTTATGAAGAAATACGTGATTACTAGTACACATACATTTCATGTGGTATATATGTGTATGTATATAACAACTAGTTTTAGATGTAACTATTAATACAGTTCATGTAATAATCAATAAAAAGAACCATATCAATATCTAAAATTAGGAATAATTTGACAGTAACCAGAGGGGAGGTGGGAGGGGATAATGGGGGGAAGTGGGGAAGGGTTTTCAGGAACAACTATAAAGGGCACATGGACAAAATCAAGGGAGGGTGGAAGCAGGGGAGGAAGGTGGGGATGGCTGGGGTGGAGGGGGAGTGGTGAAGGGTGAGTGCAGACAACTGTACTTGAACAACAATAAAATAATTTTTAAAAAAGAACCGTATCTATTGATCGTAAATAAAAGAAGTTATTGAGAAACACTAATCCCGAGTCCTTCTAAAACTTTACAGCTCGACATCTCTACCTTTCTGTGTTCCCTTTTTTGAGGAGACACAGGCCGCAGTACTAATCTTGCACCATATTCCTCTGGATCTGGAGTCTGACCTAGCCATCAGACTATTCTGAAATACTAGTTGATAAAAGCTTGTGGTGTCACTTCCTGTGGGGTATGCACTCTTTAATGGACATTTCTGAGGACAGACCAGCCTTGAAGAGATAAATTGCATGAGTCGATAGTGCTGAAATTTCAGACTCCATGAGAAAGGGAATGAGGAATTCTGTTGGTCAGAAAGAATTATAGCTGGTTCTTGAATTAGATTTTATACGTGTTTGTATTTGGCACTAAACTTTCAAGCCATCTTTAGCGTGTGGCCTCAGCGTGAGCTGAGCCATTCAAGTTCTCCTGAACTATCTTCAGGGCAAGTTTTAAAATCTCTTGAGTTCCATCCTATTGTAAGCTTTATAAAACTTTTAGAAATTCAATGGATTATTTATTATCATAGAGTGTCATGGGTAAAAGGAGAACCTGAGGGTCATATAACTCAATCAATACATTGCTGGCTGTGTCCTTCCACATTGCTGAGGAGCATTCATTCAACCTTCCCTTCTCATCTTTAGGGCACTTCCTGCCTCCCCGGGAAGCACATTGTGTTTCAGACATCTCTAACCGTGTATTCTCCTCTTGTCATCCTAATAATCATCTTGTGACACATGAAGCATCCTGTATAGTCCTTCCAAATAGTTGGAGATACACATGGATCTTCTAAAAGTCTTCTTTGTTTGATAGTTTAGAGTTTGTTCATCATTCCGTTCTTCCATCATCAATCAGGTTCTGCTTTGTCAATACCTTGCTTTAGGTTTTATACACAGGGCCCTAGATAAGCCATAACATGCATTGGTGTACCAGGCTGCTTTTCAGAGCTAAAATATTAGTGGATGGTGATACTGCACTTGGAATTAGGGAAGTTGTAGCTAAATCTCAGCTTGCCTAATTCCAAGTGCAGCATGTAGAATTCTCAATGACATCCTCACTATTCATAGAAACAAGGACAGGGGAAGGGTAGTCAAGGAACATGTGTGTATAAAGGAGCTATGGACAAAGACAACAGGGAGGGGCGAGGACTGAATGTGGGAGGTGGGGATGGGTAGGGCAGAGGAGAGTAATGGGGGAATAATGGGGCCGACTGTAATTGAACAACAATTAAAAAAAGGAAACAAGTACATTTAATTAGTTTCCTCTACATTGGCCCCCAAAGAGAAGACTGTATCATAATCAGCTAATATGTGTCTTCAACTCTTTGGATAAACCTCTTATCTTCTCCAAGCTTTAATTTGTTGATCTAATAAACAGAGGTAAAATATGATTTATATTAGGATTTTTTTTGAAGATAGCATATGTGAAGGCCCCCTATGAGGGCACCTGACATATAGTTATAGCTCAATAAATGTTACTTGTCTCCAAATCACAAAATGACACTAAATCAATATTTTGGTCATTGTGACCTACCCACGCCCTCCAAGAATTATGCCAGATGGCAGCTGCTACCTTCTGGTCATAAAAAATAGAACTGGTCATAAATAAAGGGTGTGTTATTCATGCTCTGTCTGACTCCACCACCTGCTATCACTTGGCATAAAATGTCGGCTTGAGAAATGAGAATTTTCTCTTTCAGGTATAATTTACACTGACATTAATTCTCTCGCCAAGTTCTAGATTTGAAGGAGATACCTCCTCACCAGATATATGATGCTGGGAAATGCTAACTAACTGAACACTTAAAAATTCAGTCACCATTAAATGATAATGAATGTGAAATGTACAGTAACATCTAATTCAGCCATCACAATTACTGCTGCACAATCTATACTTTATCATTTTAGATACCTTAGCATACTTTTATCTTTGAGGCAACTGAGGTCATTAAAACTGCTATTTGCTGAGCTGATCATAAGAACTTTATGGTGCAGAATGACTAACATTATTAAAGTAATTTCTAAAGTTTTTTTTTAATTAAATACTCTATCAGTAGAGAATGATGTTAAGAGAAGCCAGAAAAAAAAAAAAAAAAAAAAACCTTGACTGAGGTACAAATTTTGGGAGAACTTAGGTCCAAATCAATATGATATAAAGAATTCAACTTAAAAGCACAATCCCTAGACTTTCTAAATCACTGAACAAACTATTTTGCCTAGGGAGGAAAATGTGTATATTTAGAACAAAGCCTTACTTTTCATCCAGATCATAGGTCCTATACTGATATTAATATTTTAACTAGTATTTTATTGGGTTGGCCAAAAAGGCCATTTAGTTTTTTTCTGTAGAATAAAAGACACATTTTTCATTTTCACCAATAACTTTATTGATTTGGATATTCTGAGTATGTTGGCTATCTCTCATGTGGTAGAACATTGATTTTTCTCAGTTAATGTCTCGATTTGATCGGCTATCAACTTCAATTGGTCTACCGACCATGGAGCATTGTCCAGAGAGAAATCCGCAGCACAGAACTCTGCAAACCACTTTTGACACATTTGATCAGTCACAGCCCCTTCTCCATACACTGCACACATCTTTGTGTGTGTGTGTTTCAGCTGTGTTTTCACCTTTTTTGAAATAACAAATCACAATGTGCTGAAAATGTTGCAGATTTTCTCCCATCTTTGATGTTAAAAGTAGCTACACAAAAGTTTGCCAATTTTGACGTTTTTTATAAATGCACACCGATAGTGCAGCTGCCACAATGCGCTCTGACACAATTGTTTCGAGTGAAGTTAAAGACTTCTAAGCACTAGTAGAATCATCTTACAGAAAAAAAACAAAAAGAACTTTTTGGCCAACCCAGTATTATCCAGATACAGGGGGATCCATGTCACAACTTTTGGAATTAAAAAAAAAAAACTTAAAAGCAGATATATTTTCAACTTAATAGAATGCAAAGTCTGAACCTGTGTTTCAACCCCAACTCCATGCCTGTGGGATACAAAGTTTTAGATTTGTGACTTAGGCTTGCTGAACTTCATTATCATTATCTATAAAATGGGCATAATAGTGAACACATGGTACACAGATCAGATACTAGAGTTAAGAGAAAAGATAAGTATACGCAGCCTTGACCAGGGAGAGCAGTTGGTTGGAGTGCCATCCTGTACACCAAAAGGTGGCAGGTTTGATTTCCGGTCAGGGCACATGGCTAGGTTGTGGGTTTAATCCTCTGTTGGGGAGCATAAGGGAGGCGACCAATCAGTGTTTCTCACATCGATGTTTCTCAGTTTCTCCCCCTTCCTTTCTCTCTAAAATCAATAAACATATCCTCAACTGAGGATTAAAAAGAGGTAACTATACATCTATAATACTCATTAAATCATAGCTTTAATTGCTGCTTCCTTGTAGTATTAGTATTGAAAATGGATTAAATGGACCCTAAAATTGTCAAGTTCTAACAGTAAGTTTCCTTTTCTACAAGGTTGTTTCACATCTATCCCTCCTATAACCTGAAATTCTGTAATTCACTTGGGCTAAAAGCTACATTTCTCCTATCCCAAGGAAGAATGGAACTAAAGACAGCAATTGTTAGTCATTGCACTTGAATAGTAATTGATGCATTAGGTTATTCCCTCCTGAGAGCCTCCGGTTTGCCCAACAATTTAGACAGTGTTATTTTAGCAGCCAGGCTAGTGTTGGGTGGAATGCTACAAGGAGTAACACAAAAATGCTTTTAAAAAGCCACAGATTATGGAGAAGAGTATGGTGAAAGGAATTAGCAATATTAATCACTGGACACCTGTTTATTTAAAGTTGTTTAATTATCTCAAAGACCTGTTTTGCTTTTTCACCTATTGACCTCTGCTGCCCACTGCTTGCACAGCAAAGGCCTGGCTGGCCCGCTCTGCACCTCACTTACGCTGGGCACAGCCTCAAACGGGCAAAGCTATGCAGGCTCTGGGCTCCGCCTTTAGCTGAACTTGGCAACTACACCTTGGAGAAACTAATCAGGTTTCTATATTTTTCCAACTTTTTATGTTGCCCTGAAAAATTAGTATATAAGTAAGTGTGATTCTTCCATATTCGAAGCTTATTTTATTTTAATCCTGTGCCTATTTAGTATAATGAGATGACATTACTGTTTTTAAATTTCCCTATTTTGAATTTACTTATAGTAACTTCAGGGTAACGCCTGAATTTATATGTTCTTCAAACATGGCTAGGAATGTAACATAAACTAAGAGCATGTTAGAAATGTAATTTTAAGTTTATTTTCATGTATTTTAGTCCCCATTCTGTATATAATCCCTCTATTTTTATCATTCCCATTTGGCATTTTAGGAAATTGAGACTCAGAAAAATGAAATTTCTTGTTTCTTCAAATAATTAATTTGCAGTGGTACTAAGGTTTCTTTAATCTCTTTAATAAGTGCTTATTCAGTGCCCACTCTCTCCCTATCCATTATTTTAGAGAAAATAAGAGAAAAAGGATTTGCTCTGATATTGCTCAAACAGCAGTGAGAAAGACAAGCAAGTGTATCTATGGAGAACATTAAAGGATTTAATGCTATGGGAAAAACTAAATATTATGGAATATGCTAGATAGAGTGTCAGGAACTAGTTTTGGTTACATGTGGAAAATAGCCCATGATGTTTTGTTTAGCTTTTGTGTGGGAGAAGAAAGATAGAGAATATTTGATTGGACTAAACAGGAGGGAGCCAGGCACAGCTTTGTTGTCAGAGATTGGGCGTCTCTGCAGATTTGTTTGTTTGGGGCCCCACGCAGGGTGAGCATGCAACGATGGGCATTTCGGCTTAGCACAAAAGGCTGAGAAATCAGTGTCTCATTATGAAGATTAAAACAATGAAGTAGGTAAGTGAGTAGATTCTAAGAGTTCTTATCACAAGAATTTTTTTCCTCTTGTTGTATCTGTACAAGCTGACGGATGTTAATTAAACCTATGTGGAAATCATTTCAAAATATAGGTAAATCACAACATCACGCTGTGCACCTTAAACCTATACAGTAATGTATGTCCATTATTTCTCAATAAAACTGAGAGTGGTGGGAGACAAGAAGGGGACTGTAGTGTTAGGCAGAACTCTGAAGACAGAAGCATATTCTTAGGGACAAAGCTAAAGCAGCAGGAGTCAGCTGAAAACTGCTGCTTGAAGGTTGGTTTCTATTATTTGAAAAAGCAAGCCACCCTATCTGTATGAGTCTCAAAAAATGTCAAGTAGGAAATGATAAAAGTAACTGTATGTAGTGGAATTAGGTGGCAGAAACACGACATGAGAATGTGATATGAAAATTACGAGGGCTTCTTTTAGGCACCAGGTCAGTGATTAAAAGACTGTTTGGAGACATCAACAAGTAATGAAACTCAGACTGAATACCCACTTAATGCTAGAGTCTGGATCTACTCAGGAACTGATCACGGGTGAGCGGTCAGTAGGTGGTTGTGACTTTTGCTAACCTGGATTGGTAATAAAAAGCTGGGTAGGAAGTGTTGGATACCAGAGCAGGTTATTAAATCAAATAAAGGGAAGCCTTGAGTATCATGGATATAATTCATCTGGAATGATACCCATACATGTCAAAAAATTAACATTTTCCAAACTAATATGCCAAAGGCAAAAAAATAGGAAAAAAATACTAATTGGATCTGCCTTATCAGATAAAATTAAGATATTAAGGATAAGGAAAGACAAGCAAAGAAGAAAGTTTTGTTCCCATACTGTATTTAAACATGGAAATTAAGAAATGGAAAGCATTAAGATTTTAAGATTTTCTCCATATTTGGCATTCATCAATTTGCTTATAATTTGCCTAGGAGTGATTTCCTTTCTTTTAATTTGTCTTAGTGTTTTTTGAACATTTCAGAGCTTCAAATTAACATTCTGGAAGTTAACTTTTCAGCTATTATTTCTTCATATATGCTTCTACACACATTTTTTGGTCCCATATCCTTCTGAGGTTGAAGTCATGCATAATTTTTCCAGAAACTCATTGAGGGTCTGTTCATTTTACTTCTAAAGTTTTATCTCTCCAGGTTGAGTAATTTCTAATAATCTATCTCCAACTTCCCATGTTCTCTCTTCTACCTTCTTCTATCTGATGTTGATCTCATCCGGAAAAATTTCTATGTGTTATTCCAATGTTGAGTCCTTGAATGGCCAAAACTTCATAGAATTTCCATTCATTGACTTAGATCTCCCATCATTCTGCTATATTTTTCTTCACTCTGTACACACATTCATGCCATGTGCACTGGAGTCTAAGTGTCCTACATCCGACATCCCTGGAGTTGTTTCTATTGGTTATTGTTTTGCCTCAGAATGAGTTACCTTTGCCTTTTTATAATATGAATATGAATATGTCTAATACTCTTTGTTGTAAGTTCAACAGTGTAGCTAGCACAGTATAGTGGTCCTCAGTTGTCTTATTTTGCAGATTCTTGGTGCTGTGGATGGTTAACATACCTGTGTTCGAGCTTCAAACTGTCTTTCACTTGAAATGCAGCTGCTGATACTGCTGTCCTTATGCCCTCCAGGTGGTGCTTGTTCATTCTGGTTTCCCATGGTTCCCCTCTGTGCCAAGGGTGTGAGCAGAGATGGACTCACCCTTTCTGTGGTTTCCTTGCTTCTTGGGATTTCTCTAAGTTACAGCTGCTCTGCCACTTGTGGGCTCTGTCCTCTCTCATGTCGATCGTTCAGCTGCCCGAGCCAAGCATGACTGGGGGATGCTCAGGTAAGAAAAGCATCAAACTCACAGATTCGGCCTCTTCTAGCTCTAGCTATCATGAATAGATTTATCTCTGGTCTTTATTAAAAGTTTTGCCATGTTCCTGGAGTCTCCCTATACATACCTTCTTGTTGCTTTATTTTGTTTTTACCTGCGAAGCAAGAATTTGTTTAGGTAATCTATGCTCAAATCTGAGTCTCACCCCTGGAATAACTGTGCTGCCTGAATTTCTCCTTTACATTTTCAATAATCACCTGGCTCTGAACTTACAATCTCAAGTACTTCTACCGAAAGGGGCACTGCTGTTCACTCCTATTGCCACAAAGTTTGGGCCAGACCACTGGGACAGCAAGTGACAAACTCACCATAGTATGTGCTAAAATGTTAGTCTCTTTTTTTAATGATGTCAGATTTTGCTTTATTTATTCATAGAGCATTTGTTAGGTGGGTACAGTCTCCAAGTTGTTATATCATCTCTGTGAAATTGTATTCTTTTTGTCACTATAAAGTGATTGTCTTCATCCCTAACCTGTGTTTTGCCTTACTATCTTTTTTTGAAAATAATATTAATATGGGCCAACAACATTATTTTTGTGAGTGTATTTATAATATCACCTTTTATATCATTTTAATTTGCCTTTCTGTGTCGTGCTCTTTCAGAAAAGAAATAATTCTTATCAATATTTTAATTTTTTCTAAATTTCTTGGAGTAAATATTGTTTTACTATTTTTAATGTTTTTTGGATTGCTCTCTCTGTCTTTCTTTATGGAATCCCGGTAAGCCTGGAACAGCAGGTGCTATTTTTATGTTATTAATTTCTTAGTTTATCTGATATGTTTCTCTATTCCAGGAAGGTTTTTTTAAAAACAATAGATTTTATATATTAATCTTCTTGGCTACTGTCCAGTTGACCTATCCATTGATCTGTGTCTGTTTATAGAACTGGTTATATTATACAAATAGGGCAAGTGAGGCAAAGAGGAAAGTGACCTTACTGAGAACCCATAAGCAAGACTTCCTCAGAGAAATTTTGTCTGCACAAATAAGCGTTCAATTTTTCACCAAGGTATCTATCACCACTCAGCAAAATGATTCATGTCCATCAAAAACAACACCTAACACTAATCAGTTTTGCAAGTTATATTTGAGAACATATTAAATTCATTTATACCATTGGCTATGGTTGGTTAATGATATTCTGAATATTGTGACTTTAACCTAAGGCACACTTTTAATAAGTATGGTCTGCAACAACTGGTTACTATTTCTCAGATCAAATTTGTAAAGTGCAGACAATTATCTTTCAGATAAAGATTTACATTGAAAAGCAATATTTTAAGATATATACCAAAGATAAGAACATTTACCAATTACTTTAAAGACAAGCATCATGATTTAATTCCTAATGCAGCACTTATGAAAGTATATAAGCTTCTGCTATCTGGTGTGACAGGCGATTTGGGTGTTCAGTTAATCTAATAGTGTGGTTAATGGAGTTGACATATATATCTTGTAGAGATTGCCAACTTTTAAAGAATGGCTTTGCCATGAAATAAAACTCTCTCTGAAGCTATACTAAATGTGATTTAGCCTATATTTGGTGGTTTATTTATCAGTCCACTGAAAGTTTTTGAGAAGAAGGATGAATCTCTATTTGACGTTCATGTGATTCTGACCCACTGTGCAGGTTTCTAAGTTATTGCTGCTAGAAACCACTATAAAGAAGAAGAGAAATTTATTTGAACCCAATAGGAAATTGTAGAAGTTATGGTGAGATTTTAAAAGACAGTGATTCTGTCTTACTCATCTTTGTATCCCCAACATCCAAACCAGTGGTTTTCAAACTAAGTGCTGTAGAAAATCATATGAGAATGATTTTCCTTCAATGAAGAGCCAGGGCCCCATTGCAAACCTATTAAAAACAAAATCCTGGGTGGGAGATAGGATCCCAGCTCCTGGATTGTTATTGTAGATGGTTCTTATCTTCCATTTTGAGGAAAATTTGAACTGGACTAGTGGCTTCTAAAGATTATATATTCATAACCTCGGCATTGTATCAAAATACTGGTTTTAATTTAATATGGCTAAGGTTGAGGCTGAGATTCTGTGTTTCAAAGGGACAGTCACAGCTGCAGATGTGTGGACTTTACTGTGAATAGCACAGATTTAGAAACAATGCCTGATTTATCATAGTGTTTAATAAGTTGGTATAAATTAAAAGAACATCTATGTCATTGTACCTATACTAGTCCTAAGGTGTTTATTACCTTCTACACTCAAATATAAATCTCTTGTGTACGTGAAATTCTTTTAATAATGCTTTCTTGCACGAAAGAACCCTCTATTTATATCTCTCCCAAAGCACCTGGTATAATATCAGGGAAATAAAATAATTTCTGCTGAATGAATGTATAAACCAATGAAGAAATAAACTAGTCCACCAACCAACTAACCAAAGAGGACAGACTGAACTAGTATGAGTCCTTTGGGACTATGATCTTAAATGGTAACTAACAAAGGCATATTTTGCCTATCAGATAAGACATGGACTTTTCAGCTATCTCTAAGAACAGCAACCAGGACCCTTAGAAACACTGGCTAAGTCAAAACTACCCACTCAGACACTATTCCTCCTTGTAAACCTTCATGATAATTCACAGATTTGTTGCATTTTTTTAGTTGAAGGGATTTCAACTGAAAAAAAAAATTGTTGCATTTCTTTAGTTAAAGACTAACACATTAGTTTTAAAAAATGAGAGTCTCAGAGAGGTTGTATTACTTGCCCAAGTTTCAACAGCTAGAGGGTAAGACAAATATTATTAACAATCCTGATGTGCTCAATTGATGCCCAGTGTCTAAAAGTAGGACAGAAAATCTGTTAACCTAGATCTGCTGTGGCAGGTACCCAGATAAGCCTGTTTTACAGTGAGTACCAGTCAAAATCAATAGGCCCATTACTCTGTCAACACTGAGATAATGGTTTATGGGTGATGGTATCTATCAGGAGAAAATGTATAGGGAAATATCAATGATTTCAGAGCAAGTGGAACCAAGAAATTCCCAGCATAATGCTATGAACTGTTTTGGACATTCTTTCATTTTTAGATGTTAAGGCTTTCTAGTGACTCTATAATTTTGGAATATATCCTATTCCTGATTGGTATTACATAATAATGCTCATTAGAGTGTCATGGAGCTTTCTTAAACTGAGATGGCTATGGGAGAGTGGAAAGAATGTGAGTTTTATAGGCATCCGGGAATAGTAACTAAACTTTAGGTCTTTAAATACTACCTGTGTGCAAATCCTAACATATTACAAATAAATATAATAATTGTAATATCTATGCACAACCATATTCTAAAGAAAGAGGAAATTTTTAGGCTGAGTTTCCAGTTAAGGTATAATTTTTATTAGCCTTCTACCCAATGTTGCCCTAATTATTTAACCACTTTTGTCCTTTACGGGTGAAAAATTTCCTATGACTTTGGTAGCTCATGACAAAATGATGTGCTTATCCTTCTCATCAATCTGTGGTCTTGTTCCTTTGTCTTATTGTCCATCTCCAGCATTTCTTCCTGTAAATTGAAACTGTCTATCTGCTACTTTTTAAAAAACCTTTTAAAATTATTAACCCTCTGATGTAAAAAATCAGCCTCATCCTTCTCTCCACCTCCATCACTTTCCAGGAAGACAGCCACCTGTTCCCTTTCCCAGACACGTCATACTGCCCTTCTCAGCTGCAATAACATCGCCAGACCCTTGTTGATTTCCGTATCCAGATTTCACAAAGGACAAGCTGGTGATCACCCTTCCTCCTGTTCATCACTCTTTCCCTCCTCAGCCTGCTTCCATCCAACTAGCCTGCCCTGAAAAGGGCCCTTTCTGAGGTCATTATTAATGACCCCCTATCCAAGACCAATAGATAATGTTTTGCTTTGATCTTAGTTCATTTTTTTGCTGTATCTGACATTATTTTGAAAATGTATTCTTCCTTGGCTTTCATGACTGCACATTAAAGAGTCCTTATTAAATCTTTTCAGCATTCCTTCAAGGCCACTTCAATTGGCTACATTTCCTCTAGTCATCCCTGAAATGCTGATATTGTGTAGATTTCCATCTTTGGTCCTCTGTCTTTCTCATTCTATATACTATCTCTGAAGAAGAGTATGCATTGGCACGTTTTTTTAACTTCCCTCCCCCCTTTGGAGTGATACTAATCACTCCAAAATTCCTACCTTCACATTGTATATCTTTTCTCAAGTATTTTTGAAGTATTTTAAATTAACTTCCAAACTTTTGAAGCCTTACAATCACTTGCTTGCTGACCGTCAACATTCAAATATATCACGGGCACCTCAAACTCAGTATCCTTATTGGGAACACAGTATTCTCTCATTTCAAGCTATTAATTTCTCACCCTCTCTATTCCAAGTTATAACAGCACCATTTGCAGATTTTCCCAAAGTAGGCCCCTGTGCTCTATTCCAGAAGTCTACCTTGTCTCACTCTATCCTCTCATCACCCACGCTCTGTTGACTTATTCTCCTAAGTGATTATCTAATTCAGTGCTTCTTAGTCTTTATTAGGTATCATAATTACCTGGGAATCTTATAAAAATACCAATACCTGGTATTCGAGTCAGACCAATCGGTGCAGAGCTTCGGTTGATGTGCCTGGACAGTGGTATATTTTAACCACCTCACTTTACGTATGTCTGAAGCAATGTTCCCTCCTCACCCATAGTCCTATTGCAGGTCTTCATTCGCCCTCAGGTACTACAATGGTGCCCTCACTCTCTACCTTGTCTGCTCTCCCATCTTCCTCAGCACCTCCTTCTCAGAGCTTCCAGGGAGACCTACCTAAAAGATTTCTCAGAAATATTTATTTTCTACTCTATTCTATAAAAGTATTACATTTCTTTTACATAATTACTAAGATCCTCAAAGATCTAGGCCCTGACTTTCCCTCCTGACTCATAGTTGTTGCTTAAGATTTTCCACAGTATATCTTATTCGTATATTTTTGCTTATCGTGTGTCTTCTGTGTACTTTTCTTCCCAGTGTGCTAAAGATTTCCTATTGGGAAAAACACTCACATGAATGCAGTCTCCACATGATCCCCACTTGACCACATAAGAATAGGCCTAGAGTCAGAAACACTTTCTTATCAAAACAAGAAGAACTCATACAACCTGTGCTGTGCTTATCCCCTTATGTGGGAATATCTTTCCCTGTTGCAAGCTTAATGAGTGTTCCTTTGTTTTAAGCCTATATGTCAATGGCCTTCAGGTTTGTCCCCAGCTTTCAATATTTCAGACACCAAGGGGGAGAGTTGGGATCCTTCCACTGCATCAGGAGAAGGGTGCATGTAGGCACATAACCCTGCACTGGCTGCTTAGGGATTCCTGCTGACCACAGCACCAATGCCCACTATTATAGCTGATCTTGCTCTATTTCTTCTCTATGCAAGTGAAGTGTTGTTTTGTCCAGTGCTTGATGACACTGTGTTTCCCTCAGTAACTCCAATAACAAGATGCCCTGGGCAGAAGGGGTGGGACTTTTACGCCTGCTTGTCAGCACACTGATGAGCCCTGCTGTGATCCTCTGTGTACTTTGAGTCTTTCCTTGGAATTGGTATCTGGTGTACGGCATTCTTTTCTGGACATTGAAAGCTGGTACATTGGTCTCCTCCACACTCCCTCTCAGCATCATATGCCTTGCTAACTTCTACCAGGAAATGAAGTTCTAGTCAGCCCATCTCTGCTATTCTATGGGGTGACCCTTCCCTGGGTCACCTTCCTTCCCTAACAGTTTAGATCCCCTCCTCTGTGCTCACTTCTTTAGCTGAATTTGCCTTGTTATATTGTAATTCCTTATATGAGCATCTGTATCTCCTAACAGAACTACTTGAAATTGGGGATTGGAGGCTCATTTCTTCAACATTTTCTATAATTCTATAGTCTCTAATATTTGTCAAATGCCCAAATAAATGCATTTATTAATTAATTTATACATCAGTTTTCCCCTTGCTTCTATCAGAATATTATATCTGCACTTGATTTGGTGCCTTCTCAGTGAATAAGTGAATGATGTCCCGTGTGCTTCTTTCCTGATGACCTTCCTCAGGCCCTTCACACATACTCCAAGTTCATTATTGTCAGCCTTATCCTGTGCAATGTCTTTCTTTCAGAACACATATTTATAGTAAAGTGATCTTTATTATCTTGAATAATATCCATAAATAATATAATTTATGTATACATTTAATTACAAATATAATCTTAATATCTCAATTAAAATTTAAAGGATAAATAAAAGGAAAGTAAGTTTTAATTAAATGTATTCTATTTCCATAGATAAAACTTTGAGGAGTGCTATGCTGGAAATCACAATGAAGTAGAGGTGCGAGTGTATCTATGTAGACTCACCAATAATGGGGCATCTAGAAGTGCAGACTGATACGGTGAATTGTATTTGTAAAACAAAACAACGAATATCATTATCACCACCAGTGACATGTAGTATTTCTGAAATGTGAGGGCAAATATTGTTAAAGGGTTGAAACTGACAATTTGACTCATACTTCTCATTGCTTGACTGCAAAGGTCACTGTATAGTAAAACCACAGATAAACAATTTGTGTGTATATCAAATAGAATTAGATTGTTTACACAAGCAAACTTTTCCTGCATGTTTAGTAGGGCATTTGGAAGTCATAAAGGAAATGGACAATTCCTTCTTCTGTCTGACAGGCCTCACATTATATCATTCAGCACCCCTGCCCCACCCATTAAATGACCTCAGCAACCCAGGATCACTGGGAAATGAAATGTACAAAATGTCCCCACATTTGCAGATTTCTCCCTCGGCAATATACATTCTATCTGAGTTCTGTGCCCCTCTCCAGACCATCCTGACCTCTTGCCCTTACTTTACCTGACCTCCCCATCTCACTTAGTATTTTCTCTCCATGCTCATTCTGTCTACAATTGAAAAACTAAGTCATGCTAAGTCATGGCTGATTATTAATGGTCCGGTGTGGAAATTTCAAGCTTGGTAGAAAGCATGTGGGGAAAGCAGCTCTACGGTGGTGTAAAGGGGCAATGGGAAATGCATGGGGCTTCTTTCTGCCCTATACTTCCTAGCAAATGGCTGTGATGAAGGAAGGCTTGAGCATAAAACTAAGTCTACTTACAGCTTGAGATGTACAGACTCAGAAATGGGTTTGAGAGTTGTACCCCTCATCCCTAATAAAAAAGTTTTAATAGCAAATAATTGTAAATATAAACATCTGTGAAATAAAAATAAAAATGATAATCCCATAGTAATCATGTAAGATTAAGAAAAGACACATCAAATGTTTGTTGTAGGTTTTGCTCCAAAGCTTGATTTATGCTGAGAGTGCTTAAGAGTCTGTATAAGTATAAATGAAGAATTCTGTAAATCTGTGGAATTTGTTTTAACCTTTATGCCTGCAGCTTTGTAGTGGAGTTCTCTGGAGAGCTTAGCTGTAATTAATAATATTCTCTTGCCATGACCCATTTTCAGCTGAAAACTAGTCTTTCCTAGGCTTACCTGAAAAACAGAGGCATAAAAGCTTTCAAAATCTCTGCTAAAACCTTACATATTTTTCATCAGTGAGATTTAAGAATGCCCCAACTCCAACAAAAATCCGAGTTCTAATTTCTCTTATGTAATGATTTAATCACTATCTTGTAGTAAAGTCCATTTTAAGCTGTGTCATGGGATTAAACAACTTCTCTCCGAATTTTTCTTTGTTTCTGTGTTTTTTTTTTCTTTCCTGACGTTGTGCTAAATCAGTCTTGAATTCTAGCAGAGCCCTTTAGTATCTCACAAAGCATTTACTCAATTCTGATCCTTCACCTGAACAAGAGATCTTAGAAAATGTATTCCTGTGAAGGAAGAGTTCAAAGGGCAGAAATAAATGGCAGAATCTGTAATAAACTGAGCACGGGACGACAAAGAAGCAAAGTGCTCACATACTTTGAGAGCCTTTCTTGTGGTAAATAAGATTGAAAAAACATTAATCATAGTTCCTAACACCTACACTCGGTGATGGCCAACAAGATGTGGATTGATTTAAAGATTTAAATGCAAACCCTTATTTCTGGTGGTGCTTCAAGAACAGCTGCTCATACTATAACACAGTCTTTGATAGTTGGATCAATACTAGTTTAAGCAAAGATAAAACTAGCTACACAAAATGTCGATTTGGTACACAAAGGGGTCAATTCAGAGGCTTCCAAATAATTTTTTTTCTACAACCAAAATGTTTCACTCTGCCACTACAAGAGAGATCAATGTTAAGACACATGCCATCTGTTTTGCAGAAGCCTGGGCCAGAAGAAAATATACCTATGATGGGATTTAAACTAAGATGAAACACAACAATCACAAAAACTGGCAAGTATTAGTCAGTTGGAAGAAATATCGATCAGAGGTCCCCTGTGAACAGGTGCCTGACCAAGGCAATCTGGACATGCAAACGGACAGAAAGACACAGAAACTGGCTTCGCATGTTTGTGGGTGGGAAGAGGTACACAAGAGAGGATAAGAGAACAGGAAAATGCTGGCGCATGGAAACACTTGGGAAATACAGACTTAAACAGCTACAGAGAGTCACAAACAAGTTGGACCCAAAGAGAACCACACCAAAACAAATCATTATTTAAATGCCAAAAGTAAAAGATAAAGAGAGAATATTAAAAGCAGCAAGACAAAAGCAGAGAGTTACCTACCAAGGAGTAACCATAAGACAGCTGATTTCTCAAAAGAAACTTTGCAGGCAAGAAGGGACTGGCAAGAATATTCAAAGTGATGAAAATCAAGGACCTACATCCCAGATTACTGTATCCACCAAAGCTGTCATTTAGAATGGAAGGACAGATAAAGCGCTTCCCAGACAAGGTAAAGCTAAAGGAGTTCATCATCGCCATTATTATAAGAAATGTTAAAGGGAATTATTTAAGAAGAAGAAGATTAAAACTATGAACATTAAAAAGACAACAAATTCACAACTATTAACAGATGAATCCCCCCCAAAACAAACACACACACACACACACACACACACACACACACACCCAGAACAGGAACAGAATCTTAGGTATGGAGACCATTTACAGGTTTATCAGCTAGGAGGGAGAAGAGAAAGGGTGGGAGAAAAGGCACAGGGATTAAAAAGCATAATTGGTAGGTATAAAATAGACAGAGGAATATTAAGAATCATATAGGAAATGGAGAAGCCAAAGAACTTATATGCACAACCCATGGATATGAATTAAGGGAGGGATTGCTGCAGGAAAGGGGGGTAGCAGGTACAGTGGGGCAAAGAGGGAAAAAGTGAGACAACTGTATTAACATAATCAATAAAATATGCTAAAATTAGCTCAAAATGATAATGAAAGTGCTAAGGGCATAATAAATGGGAATCCAATTGAATGACTTGCAATTACTCATGGGCAATATGGTATATGAACCAGCTTTTGTAGGTCATAGATAATGAGCAAAAATAACTAGATTATGCACATTTTATCAATTTACTTACCTTAGTTTGGTTTAAAAAATACTAGATTTCTACTAGTATGTACAGGGTCCAGCAGAAGTAACACTTGCTGGAGTGTGCTTTGTAGGATAATAATGTGGGTATAATAGTTTCTAGTTTTCATTTGAACATTTCACTTACAAAGTCCTATGGTGTGCTTGAGTATGATATTGTTATGTTACAGAATTACATACTTATG
Source organism: Tonatia bakeri (assembly GCA_004024845.1). Taxonomy (NCBI): domain Eukaryota; kingdom Metazoa; phylum Chordata; class Mammalia; order Chiroptera; family Phyllostomidae; genus Tonatia; species Tonatia bakeri. The sequence continues at coordinate 47,430 of PVIA01007488.1, forward strand.
ATTTTGTAATAAAAGACTTTGTAATAAAAAAGGGATATTATGTGTGCTGGACCCTGTATTTCTAGTGGATTTTATAGACACTTGGCTATATAGAGGTGAATGAAACCTGTTCACTTTCTAGGAGCTCATGGTCCAGCCTGAGAAGTAATCACAGTACAAGAAATGAAGACGGGGTTCTTCAAAACTCTGTGACACTCTCCATGTATTAAAAAACATAGGATGCTACAAGCCATGAGCCACTGATCGGCAGACCCTCCAGATCTCCAGGAGCTTACACAACTTACAGAACAACTGCTTAAAGCTGATGTTCAGTCCCACCGATGCCCTTACCTTCTAATCCTTCCTCGACTTGTATAATCCCAACCCAACCGAATCTATTAATTTAATTAATTAGGGTACTTAAGAGAATGAAGTCACATGATTTCTGTGTGTTCTTTCTCCCTTAGAATATACATTTAATAGTCAACTACATGGACAAAAATAATTCATTATTCTAAACAATATATCAAGTTTAATAGGACTTCAAAGGTGTAGTTTAAAGTTCATTTTGTAGTGTTTTGTGAAAAAAGAAAAATGAAGAAGCTGTAGCTCTCCAAGAAATTCTTTGGCAAAATCTTGTTTTTACTGTAAAAGCAACATACTCGTTCTCTGGTACCCAGGGAAGAACCTCCTAAGCAGATTGCTGAACAGCTTTGGCCTTCCATACATTGCTGTTCTGAATATACTTTGTCTTATCTGGATACTTTATTTTTAATTTTCTTCATAATGCCTTATCGGTATTGCTTTTCTGCCTAAAGCTGGGTTGAAATCTTTTTTTTTTTTTCTTTGAGAGTTATGCCAACGCATTTCCTAGTCACATGAGTATCATGCGTCCTATTTCTAATCTTTTTGTGGTTACAGTTACAGAGTTTTAAAAATGTGCTGTACAAACACATTTTATATCAGTGTGAAAAATAAAAAAATAAAACATTTAAAAATAATATAATTGTTATCAAAAACTACCTCCCAAATAACAAAATGTCCTTCAAATATTTTTACTTGCTCACTTCCTCTTCTAAAATCTTATTTTTGAAAAGATTTTATTTATTTATTTTTAGAGAGAGGGAGAGGGAGGGAGAAACAGAGGGAGAGAAACATCAATGTGTGGTGGCCTCTTGCATACCCCTAACTAGGGACCTGGCCCTCAACCCAGGCTTGTGCCCCGACTGGGAATTGAACCGGTGACCCTTCGGTTTGTAGGCTGGCGCACAGTCCATTGAGCCACGCCAGCCAGGACTAAAATCTTGTTTTGATAAAGCTTCCTTCAATGGCATTTTTTAAAAATTGTTGTACATTTGCCTGCTAGTTCCTATAAATCCTTTCTTAACAAGTACAATAATGTCATAGCTATCACATTGGTAATCATTCATACTCATCTATAAATACACTCTATACTCTTAGCTACATATTAATTTTTCTAGAATTTTATAATTAGTTTTCACAAGAAAATATCTTCAATAATTTTTTCAGAGTTTGTAAGTGGTCACATTTAGAGGGTTTCTATATCAAAACACATCTTTACATTTTTTTGGCATACTTGAATGATAGTTCTAGAAGGCGGAGGACAGGAGAGATTCATTTCAGGTGTAGTAGGGTTTTTCAATATGTTCTGTCATTTTCAATACTTTTTATGCTTTATTATAGATATAAATTACCTCCAAACACTACCATCTTATCCACCCACAACTGCCAATCTAGAAATCAATTTCTATGATATCCCAGTGTTTAAAACCAAACAGGCAAACAAAACAAACAAGAAAAAAAAAAACACTGCATGTCTGGGTTTAGTCTGGACGCAAATACTGAAGTTGTTGCTCGGAGCTGTAGGAGCGAGCCGGTTAGCTGGGCTACAGTCCCTTCCCATACTGTATTTCGTGGTACATCATTAGAGGTGAAATATGTGATTCTTTCATGAACAACTACAAAGAAAAATTGCTGCCACTTAAAGGACGGCTTGCATGATTATAAGACACTTAACAAGTGAAAGCTAAGAATTGATGAAATATGACAATTACCTGTTTGATTGCCCACAGTCCTCTCTTCTCTATACTCAGCTTTTGTTCTAAGATATTTTTGAGAACCTTTTCCTGAGAATTTCTGGAAAAAAAACACTGTTCCACCCTGGCTGTCGTAGCTCAGTGGATTGAGCGCGGGCTGCAAACCAAAGCATCGCAGGTTCGATTCCCAGTCAGGGCACATGCCTGGGTTGCAGGCCATGGCCCCCAGCAACTGCACATTGATGTTTCTCTCTCCCTTCCCTCTCTAAAAATAAATAAATACAGTCTTAAAAAAAACAAACGCTGTTCCTCTTACAGGCATCCTGCTGTGTCTCCTCCCTTAATCCTATTGTATTTCACTGTCACATTGTTCCATTTGTTTTTTGACTTCCCCCAAATTCTTCTTTGATGTAATGTGGTGACTCTTCTAGGAGTGAGGCTATAGATTTTTTATATGTATTATGTCATTTCTATCGGCATATTTTTATTGGCCCATTTTGAACAATAACCAGACTGTTCCAATATATTGTCCCTGAATATTTTTATTTCAATTGTACATACTCTGCTCCTCTTCCCATCCATGTCTTTTCTTTATCTAGCACATTAGGCAATGAACCAACAGTGATTTTCATCTCAGGGAACTGTGGCTTTATTCCTCTAGGCAAAATTTTATTTTAAAATAAAGGCAGTCAGGTTTCTCAGCGAGGAGCTTAGGTTTTTATAATTGACACTAAACCATAGACATTGATTAATTCAAAACTTCCATAATATCAACAGCTAAGCAGGGAAGTAACTCAAGACTTACCACCTGGACCATGTTATAGCAACTGGCCACCTTCCTCTATTCGGTCCAGAATGTAAATTAAATGGACTAGAAGAAGTTTTAACTATGCTTTTTTCAAATCTCATATTTTGGAACCATGAGTTCAGAACCCCTGGGGACATGACACTCCATCAGCCATTCCCGACACCACAGATGTGTTGTCTGAATCTGGCCTCAGGAGCTTTCCAACACCAAACTGCTCCAAGTGGCCACTCTAAACTTTAGAAATAGTTTCATATGCTACTGTCGAATGTTTTAATGCTTATCTCTTTAGAGTGTGTGCTTATTTGCTTATTTATATATTTCCTTGTTTACTAAAAAGCACGTTATTTAAATATCCATACAACTCAAAATAAATACTTTAGGAAATTTGGTGGAGAAAGAGGAATCCAGATTGCAAAGTAGAATCAAGCTAAGGATAAATTTAGTACAACAAATAAGCTCGTACATTTTTTGGAAAGTTTAGGAATCGATCACAAATGCAGCTATTGAACAAATTAAAGGTATTATTTTCATCTACTAAGATAATTAGCTTGAGCAAAAGTAGTAGTTGAATAGACATGCTTTGGTTAATATCTATTCTCCCACTTAACTGCCTAAAACCTTGCTTGTATTGCACAAACTTTGATTTTCTTGTCCTAAAATGCTGGATAATAAAAATACTTTACTCATAGCTATGTTACAAAGTTTAAATAAGATAACTAATGCAAAACCAGTCATAGTTTCTGACACAGAATTAAAGCTCCATAAACATTAGCAGTTGCTGATATTACTGGGCTTGAAATAAAGATGTGGTAAGGAGTGGCAGTTAGTTAATATGCCAGGCACTTTTGTTTAATATAAAAATGATCGTCTCGTTTTAGAACAGATACAGTGCTTAATTCTTAGACTTTAGGCATAATCTGCTGTTAAGAATTTGGCAAAGTTCGACGATACTGTAGAACACTGTGACTCAAAGTACAAACTAATTAGAATGACATTCCGTAATACTAAAGAATGCCAGTGCTTTGAAACAAATCCATAGAGATAACACAACAGGAACAAATTCATAGCTGACATTATATTCTCTGATCCCCTTTAATAACATTAAAATAAAAATAATATTGAGAACCCTTCTGAGATTCAATTAAAGATTTTTTTTGTTTTTTCTTTTATTATTGTCCTTTTTTAACATAGAACTGAAGAATGCAAGTAATTTTGACAAACCATGATTTTGACTAGTAGCAAAGTATTCCACAATAGAGCATGTATTTGTGGGCTAAGTATTCCCTATGGAACTATTAAAATTTAATAGGAACTGACTAATTATTTTGAAAATCTGGATTCTAACTTTGTTCTGGTTTAGGACATTACTGACATTCTCATCAGCTTTATTTCCTACAGCAATTCAATTGAATCTGGTGTTCTTTATTCTTCTTTACTCACTATCATAATTACAGGCAGTGGTGAAGATTACCCATTGCTTCTGGCTTTGGTAGTATAGCTAAACATGGATAATGTAAGTGAAAATTCAAGTCATCTACTAGAGATGTTAGGTTAATAAAATTAATATACTAGTCATTATTAACCTTGATTAAAAAATAATCCCAATCCCAGACCAAGATTATTGTTGTGATAATACCCAGCACATCCACGTCCTCATTAAATAAACGCTATCTAAATGTGATGTGCATTCAAGTCCGACTGATATCCCAGATGTGTTACCAGGTTCCAGAGAAAAAGTGAAGACGAACAAGGTATGGTTCTTATTTTGGAGAAGTTCACATCTCTTGTAGCTGCAATATAATTCTAATGTTTAAAAGGACTGTTCCAAAAGCTTTGCATGTGTGTACACGTTCTCTCTCATATACTGCCTTCCCTGCACTGCCCCCGCCCCCACAAAATAATTCCGATTCATAGTCCAACACATTACTGGAAATAACATATATCCATAACCCATAGTCATACACTGTCTTCCTGAATTACCAGCTTCCCTGTGAATTTAATAGCGTCATATCAGCTGGCTTGAGATGACAACATGACAACATGTTCATGGAAACTACCACGTCCATGACCGACTTTACGGCCTTCTTTCTGTTTGCTCACCCTTGGAGAAGAGATGTTTCTCGTGCCTGGATTTATAGATGAATAGCTGTCCAGCATTCATTCTGCATGCAGATATTCCATTATTTTGGCCATAACTATAATCAGGTGCAAGCAAGGAAACTATACAATTTTATGGGTCAGTGAGTATAGAATAAAAACGGCACCTCACTGTCAGCACTCGAGCTGGTTGGCTTTATTCCAGGGAGAAGTGCAAGGTAATAGTTGGCTGCCCGATATGAGGCAGAAGAAGGTGGATAAGGTAAAACATACCCTGTGGAAAAATTAGTTAATTAACCAATTGATATGTATTTTAGTTAAAGTAAAAAGTTTTTTTTAAATTTAAGCTGGCTCTACTCCTTTGACTTCCTGTAAATCCATGGGAACAATGGGTCTGAAAGCCTACGAGCATAAAAAAATCACCCAATGATTTGTGGAAAATGTTCATAAATGAATTCAACTCACTGAGTTTCTAATAAATAAATCTGGCATAAGTTAGCTTTTTTGATGTAGTTAAACTTTCACACAATTCTGTGCAAAGAACAAATGTTAAAAGGACATAATACAGACTGGTAGAAAGGAAGGCTTCAGATACTAAGATGTGACCTTACAGCTGCTGCTTCACATGGGGTTAAAAATAAGTGTTAAAGAAAAAATTATTCATGACATGTGTTCAAGAGAAGTAAGTCCTATGATTCAGGACCCCTGTGACAGGGAAGGGAACATCAATGGGGTTTGCAGCGGGAGCGAGGGGTTGGAATCAGCCTCAAATACAGTAAACAAAGGAGGACATCTATAGCCAAGGCAGCAGTGTCAGTGGATGGGAAATTACTAAGAGAATTACTCAATTCAGGGACAAGGGAGGATTCTGGCTGGACTAACCTAAGAGGATTCTTGCTGAAGGCTATTTCTTCAAAAATCACCTGGAGGACAATAGTCAGTGAGGAAGCTGATCAGATACCCAGGGTGATCAGATATCTAAGGCAGAAGATCCTAACTCTACTGACTTCCCTAAACTTACTTTTTGTCATAATCTTTACGTTGTACTAAGTTGAAGTGTAATCTTCACTTCTTGGTTGTACTATCAATCTCTGTTTTTTAAAATGTTTTGAAAAAATTCTTCAAGCAAATTTCATGTGAAGATGTAGGATATACTCAACTAAATGCTTTCAAAATTTTACCTATCTTCAATCAATACTGACATTATTGTGCATGTCACTCAACTTGAGAGTTTTTCAGAAATGCGTTCTTGGCATAAAAAGAGATACGTGTGAATTCAGTGTTAGTAGCTCTTAATCTCTTTGAAGATCTGTTTCTGATTTTCTGAAAGTAATTATAAGGATGAGTTAATAATTAATTGAAAATGAATTAAAAAATAATTTGTCTGCACAAATGTTCTAGCACTTCAAATTCAAGACAATTGCGTAGGCTTTGTGCCTTAGTTGTTTCAGCCATTATATGAGGACGATCCTAGATTTATAGTGATGACTGATAGAATTAATATGGAAAGGCTCCTTGTGATCTATTACCAGTATTGTTATAATCTGCATTCCATATGTGTCTTCAGACAGAGCTATTAGAGAAGAAATGTGTTTGCCATATAGATGGTTCATAAAGAGCAGGGGAAGAAGAATCTAAGCTTGGTGGCCCAGCAGCCTACAAATAATGCCTTCAGACAACTCAGTACTATGAAACCCTGCAAATTTATGTTTTGTAGAAATCCCCTAGTTAAAATTCAAAAGTAGCTACAAAACTTTCATTTTTGGGAAATTTGAAAGGTAGCTTTTTGGGTTGTTTTTTTTTTAACTTCTTAGGAGGATCAGTACTGCAGCCAAGACCTACCAATACTTTCAACATTTCATCCATTGTCTGTATATAAAAAGTGCTATTAAAGGTGATAAGTTCATGGGTGAAGTTCATCCCATCAATCAACCTTACTGAATTCAGGAAAGGTCTCTTTATCCTGACCTCACCCAGATGGTGACTTACTTTAATGGGACTTCTTAACATTAAACTCTCTTTTAAAGCAATAGATACATTTCTTAATCTTGGAGTTGTGGCAAGCAGGACCAGTAAAACGGCATTGGTCCTTCAAAGATTGCATAACATATTAAACAAAGTGGGATCACTCGTGTCAACCAAAATGCCTGTCACTCAGCCATGGCACCTTGGTTCAAGAAGGAAACTACCTAAGTCAGAACAGACACAGCTGGCAAGGAGACACACCTCAGATACCTGAACACATGTTCAGAGTAGCTGTGCCAGCAGAGTGGGCCACCCATAGACAGGCTCTTGGGGAGAGTCCACACTTGCCAGCAGGGGTGTCAAGCAGAATAGCCATGTACTACCCACAGACTCCTGGGAAAATTCCCCACTTGGCATCAGGGATGCCAAGGCATTCATCAAAAGACCCAGAAGGGTGGAGTAAACAACTTCCAAGGTATAACTGAGGCAGGGTTTAGACCACTGCTGAGACAGCCTAGCTTCACACACTAGAGTGCTTCTCCATGCCACACTGATCTCCCTTGGTATCAGCTGCCGGGTGGTCTGTCTGCTGGACTGAGGACTCCTCTGTCCTGCTGCCCACCTGGCTCTGGAGATCCTTCCTTGCAAGATGCCAACAACTCCCTTGCCCGCTGTTCTGTCTCCTGGACCTGCAGACTGAGACTCTGGGACTTGGGTTCATTATCCCCCACTGATTGCTGTGTGTGTGTGTGTGTGTGTGTGTGTGTGTGTGTATTTCTCTTAGCTTGTTAGAGGGTTAGCAGGATATGAATCTACATTAATGTTCTACTCTGAGTGACCCTGCATTCAGTGAAAGCTGAGTGAACAGCATAGTTACTATGTGTGACTCTTGACCTTTCCTTGGTGCCCGGCTGCTCCACAGGCAGCTAGCCGAGCGGTTGCCCAGCTGACTTATAGGAAAGACTCTATCACTAACATACACTCATGACAGAAGTGTTTCTTAATCTAAGTGTGTTTTTAACTTAAAAAAATAAAATCCCACCAATTAATGAAATTTATGAACCTAACCATTCAGTATATAAACACATAGAAGGCAACATAGTCTTCATCCTAAAAGAAGAAATGCAGAAATGACAAAGAAAAAGTTTAATATAATTTGTTAAATGTTATAGCTGAGGTAGGATCAGGGTTATTAGAATGCAGATGAGAAAGCATTTAGTATTCAACAGGAGTGACATCAGTAGTTTGTTTCTTTGCTAGTATGGCATGCTGATGAAAGACAACAATTCCACAGATTGCGTTTACCTCTGGAAAAACAAGCAGCAATATCTGATATCGCAGCTACTCCCAGTCCCCGAGTGTCTATGCTGAGCTCCCTTGCATACTTGCAATGAGCAGGTAACACGAGCAAGAAATAAACACTTCTAAACTACCAAGAATTTGAGGCTGTTTATTACTGGAGTATCACCTAGCCCAGTGTTTCTTAAACCTTAACGTCTACATGAATCACCTGTGAATTTTGTAAAAGTGTAGATCCTTATTCAGTACACCAGAGTAGATAGATTATCTGCGGTCCAGAACACTCCAGGCAATGCTGATGCTGCTGGCCCATTGAAATATCTCACACATCAGACTGATACACTGACAATAATGGGACTTTTAACTCCACAGTGTTACTCTGAAGTCAGGGTTCATTTCACCGCTGATAACCAGCGCATCACACTGACTTTCCATCTACGTGCAGTAATCCTTAAGTGAAAATAGAATCAATATAGTGGGTCACAACCAGCAGTGAAATGAAACTGGAGAAATAAAAAAATAATAAAATAGAATGAAATAGAATAAAAGATTATTAGGTTCTCATAAGCAATAAAGGCAAATATTATTGCTTTTGTTAAAAGAAAATTTTGTGACATTTCACAAACTATATATTCCAGGTTGCTTAGGCACATGTGAGAAAGTCAAAATATTGTTAAGTCCAATTTATCATTGGATTTATTGATATTAAGAAATGTTTAGAAAAGTAAAAATAATTATTATTCAGTTTTTCATGAGCATATAGCCAAACACACTCTCCGCCTTCCCTCACAGTCAGTACGGCAGTGTGACTGGGTTCCAGCCCTTGCACTAGGCGCGGGGGTGTGTATGACATTTTTACACCTGATTCACCAATATTTCCACATGAGATCTTCCAGTTTCTTAGTTCCTTCTTTCACCTGAACGATGGTACCTTGGGGAATTTTGAAAAAATAAACATTTAAATGATGACAGAGTCACTAATGTAGAAATAACTTAAGCAGCAAAAAGCATGCTGTTACGTTGGGGGCCTACTTGTGAGAGCAGTCACTTCTCCAGCGCAAACATGTGTTTGTACATTTTAAAGAAAAATCTGTAATGACATAACTGCACTCAGCTTCGGAGGTTCTCCTATTGTTTTGGGATAAAAACTGAAGTTTTGCCCATGGATCACGATGGCCAGAGCTGTGGGACTGTTATCGCGAGACCAGACCTCAGTTCTGCCTCTCCCCAGAGACGCGCAACTGTGCTCCGCATACATTTCGTGCCTGGCTGTCCTTTGAGGTGCCAAGAATATTCCTGTGCCAGGAATTTTGCTCATGCCTCATCACCTGCCTGGAAAACTATCCCCCCACACGTTTTCCTGGTACATGATTATGCATCTATGTGCTTTCTTTTTCATTTACTTAGTTCAATACCATTTTATATTGTTTTCAGGGTTACAGCCCAGTGGTTAGACAATCATCTATTTTATAAAGTGTTCCCCTCAACATTTCCAGCACCCGCTTGGCACCATACCTAGTTACTATGATATTATTGGCTGTATTTCCTACGCTGTACTTAACATCCCTGTGACTATTGTGTAACTGCCAATCTGTACTTCTCAGTTCCTTCCCCTCTTTCACCCACAGGTTTCCTCCTGCTACGACTGCTGGGTGGGAGCAGACTCAGTCAGCAAGTGCCACAGAGTCAGTGCCCCTGAGATCAACCCTCAGCATCAGGCCATCGATGTAACTGTATCCTTCCATCCTTCAGGAAGATAAATCTAGGAGGCATTTTATAGGTTTCTCAGGAAGACTCAAAAGGCTCAAGACCCCGCTGCCTACAGTGGCATCCTCAGGATTACCTCTTAATCCTTTTCTGCCTTACTTCCCCTCTCTGCCCCAGCCATGCAGTGCCCTGGTTGCACCAGAGTCCCTCCCTCCCAATCTGCTCTTAGGAGCTAACGTTCTGCCATGGTGTTTGGTCACTCAGGGCTGTGGGTTAGTTTCCTTCCTGTGCTTTGTGATTTTTGGACAGTAAGCTCCAGTGCTATGGTACTTTTTCTATGCAGGATATTTCTGGCTCAACTCCACTGTGTGGTCCTCCACGGAGCTCTCCAATTACTTTTCCAGGTGGTTGGGGGCTCCTAGCTTTGGGGGTCATGTAGACATAGAGAATCCTGGCTCTAAAGCCAATAAGGATACATGAGAAAACTTTTTCGCCTCTGGCCAATATCAAGGCCAATGACAGGCAAGTCTTCTACTGCAGGCCATTTTCTTTAGTTACTCACTCCCCTATGGGGTGGCCCTTCTGCATACTTTTGGCTGGCTGGGGCTTTATCGTGGCGTCTTGGATCTGAACGCCTACTCTGTGGTGGGTCCAGGGATCATCTCCTACCCTAGGCTTTCTCACTGGTTGACATGCTCCAGGCACAGGTGCTGGTCTCAGAACTAATACCTTAAGATGTTTCTTGTTGTTTCTGATGGACCCACAATTTTAGTAATTCATTTAATAGATGTTTTTAATATCTAATATAGGATTTTAATTTGTCCAAATCTAGGAGGATTTCTCCAGATATCCAGTTCTGTATATTGCCAGAAATGGCTAGCTCTCAGAGTTTTCTTTTAGTACATAAATAAAATATATGACTCTCTAGAATCATGCTCCAGTTACCCATAAGATAAAGTATTCCTCTCTGTCATATGGGACCCTCACTAGGTAATTCCCCTAGCTTTTGCCACAGACTTGCACAGACTAATTTTCTCTTTGCCCTCATTCACCTTGTTCCCCTGCCTATAATATTTTTAAAAACCCAACTTGAGAGCTACTCAGTAGGACACTCTCCATATTCACCACAGGTAGAAATGTTCTCCTCTCTCCCGTACACATCTCTGTCACGGCCCTTACAACTTCATTGCTCACTTTTATTTACCTTGAATCTTTCAAGGCCAGGATTATAGCCTTCTCATCTGTCTTTTATAACTGTCTAGCCTATTTCCTAAGCCATGGCAGTTCTTATTTACAACTTTCTCTCTTTCTTCTTTATCATTTTAATGAATGAATCTTCACTTATGTTGTACATATCACTTTATTCATACGAAGCTCTCTAATAAAAAAAAAAGATGTGAAATTTTGCTCTTTACTAATGAGTTATTACAGGCTCAAAGAACTGAGTTTTGGACAGAATTGTATCTCACTCCAAGTTCATGGTATTTCAATTTTATCAGGCCTCTAGTAACATGTGTAAGACCCAGAGATAAATCCCAATGGAAGCCTGCATACATATGACAGTTCCGGCATCCTCTCTCAACTAATATATATTCACAATGACCTGAAAAGTCAGATCACACTTAGAAATTTTGAATTCTCCAGTGTTTTGGGCTAGACCACGTTCTTGTAGGAAGAGTGGGCCCGCTAGCCTCCGACCAGTGCTGTTCTGAGTCCCTCCATAATTTGGCTCCATTCTGTACCTCACATCCAATAGAGAGCCTCGCTTTGGTCACCCCTTAAACCTGGGTGCACACTTGGAGCTTGGTCTCCCTAGATCTAAGGAAGAGGTTCATGAGCCATGGGGGCATGGAGCTTTGGGGTCCCAAGTACCCAGAGATTAATCTAGAAAGGAAGACCGTACATCCAGTTGGCCATAGAGTATTTACTCCATGAGAAAGGGCCCAGGTGGAGGGAGGCCAGAGTTAGACCATGCAAAGCACAGAACACATGGAAGGAACTCTTCTTGCCTGAGTCTAGAAGAGGAATGACATATTACCCTGTTCAATTTCAAAATAAGAAGTGTTAAGCTATTAGTCAATAAATAATTAAAAATATACCCAGAAGCATCCAGGGTGTAATAGAAAGCCCTATATACAAAGCTACTCAGAAAAAAATATATAAAAAACTACCTAACTGCAGGTGCTAGGAACCTGCAATTTGAAAGAATAGAGCTTTTTATGTGGTGATTGTGACAGTCCTTCTTAGCATTATTATTTAAAATGTTTCCCTCCCCTCCCAAAAAACTCTCTTTACTCTAGAGCTATTTCGAGGTGGGCATGGGTGGGATGGAGTGTTATTTATGTCCCTATCATGTCCTAAGGTGAAATATATGAGAATAAAAGATGGGGATGATGGTGAATTTGGTAATAATGTAATTATATAAGCTCTTCAGCTATTCAACAAATTGACATGTATTTTAAACCATTTCATTCCAGCTAGCCAATATTTTCATGCTTTTCAATACATGATAGAATAAAGTTCTCATATACTGTTGGAGCCAAAACAATGGCATAAAAGCTATGAGTATTTCTTTTTTTCCATGACAGGGGACATTCTGTGTATGACTTCAGACAACTATTCCTCCTCACTGCTTCTTGTACAGTTCTCCCTGGTCTATGCCCTGTGCTTCTCCCTGCTAAGACACAGCCATTAAAAGAAAAGGTTTGTTTTCTTTTTTTAAGAAATCACCTTCATTTTATCTTTATATTTTTTGTATGGTTTTCTTAAACTATCCATCACAACCCTAATAAAACCCTGGAATAAAGAAGCATTAGGGAAAATGGAAATACACACCTCATTTTTTGTGAAACTTAGAAAAGCAAAGCTGGTTTGTTTTTTCTTGGCGTATAAGTCAAAGATTTGGCAGTTTCACTGTTCAATTTGGCAGCTTGAACATCTGGCTTTAGGACATTTCAATATATCTACTGAAGTAAATTAGAGAAACTAGAATTACTATTTCATCTAGTTACCCCAATTGTATGTTGCTGCCATGAAAAAATGCATTACTATGTCCTCAGGAACATATATCTGGACAGAGGTAGGAGAGTGTCACCTCCCTGGGGTTATACACCTAATTGAACTGAAGTATTTCCAACTTTTGTTTACACTTGTTCACATATGAAAAGACTTATGTTCCCCAAAATAATCCAAGGGCTTTGCTATTTTCATTTGGAAACAAAATATCATTATTTTTCCTCTTAGTGTGATATAGAGTAAACAAAAAAACCAATTTGAATGAAAACATTACAGAAGTCTGCTTTAATGCTGGTTTTGAAGGACAAAGTCAAAAACATATTATGATCCTCCTTGCTTTCCAGAACTCTATTATCACTAAGTCGGTATGAGTGGTGATGAGTAATCCAACTTCCTGCTCAGCTTCTTTCACACATGTCTTTATCTTATAGGAAACTGAAACCTCTGCTTATCCATTCATACATCAAGTACATATTTATTAAGTGCTTAATTTTAGCTCAGTACTGCCACCAGGGCTATTACAGTGGGAATAAAACATCAATCTGTCCCCATGGAGTTTGCATGCTGAGATGGAGGCACCTGCAGTGATTAGTTAAATAAATGCACATAAAGTATAATTTTAGATGTAGATCAGTGTCTTAAAAGTCAAACAAGAATAGTGACGTGATGGAAGGAGGAGGGGCCATGAGCAAGGGATAGTCAAGGAAGACTTCTGTGAAGAGATGTTTGAACCCTGCCCAGGAAGACCAAAGGAAAACAGTGTAGCAAAGGGAAACCCTTGACAAGTGAAGAACTGACTGCTGACTCATCTGCCATTCCGGAGAGGTGGGAAGGTAACGCCAGGACAAAAGCAGGGCGAAAAGGAAAAGCAAAAACATGAACAGACACTGACAGTGGATTTTGCCTCCATTTTTCTACGGCCATCTCTGAATATCTCCTTGTTACCGGAGCCAAACTAAATGCAAAAGTGGATAAACCCCCTCCGAAATCCTCCCTGTGTCCACTCTTTCCCAGAATAATTTGCTGCAGATAGGATTTTTTTTTTAGCATTTCCCTAGAAATATTCTATGAATACATAAATGCACACACACACATACACACACCCCTTTCTAATCTTTTAAAAAAACTGGATCAACCTATACATTTTGTTCTGGAATTTGCCTTTCTTAGTTAAGATGTCCATAAGTCTTATAGACTAATGTACATCAGAACATGTAAGTCTACTACAGTAGTCTTAATTATATAATCCAATATATAGCCTAAATAAATTATTAAATTTAAATATTTCTCCATTGATTAGCATTCAGATTATTTCCATCATTAGCTATTTAAATGATGCTGCATTTACATACAGAAATATTTTTTTGCATGTAAATCAGAAATATATATCAAGAGTATATTTACTCCCAGGACAAGCATTTCTTAAGAATAGATTAATAGCAATGAGATTTATAGATAAAAGGATATGTAATTTTTGATTTGGGTAGATAGTGTCAGATTCTATCAATAAGAACTTACAATTTTCATTTGTAAAAATCACTGGAGAGAGTATCAATTTCCCCACAGCCTCTCTAAGACTATTATCAATCACATACATTTAACCCAACTGAAAGGTAAACCATAGCAAATCATTACTTTATTAGCATTCCCCAATGACCAGTATAGCTGATACCCTTTTGATGCATTGATTATTTCTAATCTTATCTCATATATATTTTCTCCTGTAAATTGTCTACTTATTTCATTTTTCCTTTGCTGATTTGACAATAGGTGTTTATTTAGTTATTTGAAAAATTAAAACTCTACAGAGCTTTATAGCAATCTTTTTTTAAAAAAAAAGTACATGCATTTTACATGAACAAGCATTTAGACATGTCTGATTTTCTTGTTCAGAACTATATCTTATGACTTCCTCTTCTCTCTTTCTCTGGTCACAGTTTATTTTTGCACTTCAAATGATTCTTCCAGGAATGTGTTTCTGGTTATAACATTTCTGAGTCTTTCCACGTGTAAATGTTATTTTTTCTTCCATTTTAATGTTGGTATTGTGCAATGTACAATTTCAGATTTTAAAGTGTTTTTCCTCAAATCTTGGAAAATATTTTTTCTACTATTTTCCAAAACTTGATACTGTTACTTTGTTTCACGTTCTTTATAGATAATAAGTTATTTTCAATTCTGATATTCTTGGATGTCTTTAATGTTGGCATAAATGAAATATTATCGTAATATGTCTATATAGATGTTTAGGGGTATTTCCTTACATCTTAAATTCATCTCTGGTTATATTATGGGATCCACTAGTGTGGGTTGTCCTGTATGTCTTCAGTTATGAATAGTGTTTTATTAAATATTTGATTATTCCTTACCTCATTATCCTGTGGCCCTTCCTTTTAAAAAACCCTATCAAATACTTAAAGGAATATTCTCTCAACTTCAGCTGGAGCTTTTCCTCCATATATAACACTGTTTTTTTTATTTTAAAGATTTTATTTATTTATTTTTAGAGAGGGAAGGGAGGGAGGGGAAGAGAGAGAGAGAGAGAGAAACATCAGTGTGCAGTTGCTGGGGGACATGGCCTGCAACCTAGGCATGTGCCCTGACTGGGAATCGAACCTGCGATGCCTGGTTCGCAGCCTGCACTCAATCCACTGAGCCACACCAGCCAGGGCCATATATAACACTGTTTAGACAGTTTACACTTCATTCTCAGTTTTGGTTTGCTTATTAAGCTGATTTATATGTTCTTCAATTGTGTTACATTATTTAATTCTGAGTTTGTTCTTACTATAACAGCAGTCATTGTTTTAAAAACCTATTTATTTGTGTGGGCAGGGTGGTCCCAAGTTATCTAATTGATTCTAATATTGCTTATGTATTTTCTACTATCTTCTGTTTATGTTATTAATTGTTTCCTTTAGTACTAAACCTTTCCCTTACTAAACTGATATCCACTCTGATGACGTTGGTTGTCTTCAAATGCTTGATAATTCCCCATTTTCTTATTTTTATTTATTTAATTTTTGTGAATCCTGTTTACCTGCATGTTCACCTTGTAACTAACAGAAGCTTGCCTAATTCTGGTGATTTTAGGGGGAAGCATGTATTGGTAGCTTTTCATCTAGATGTCAAAAATCCTAGGATCTGTTCAGGGTCTGCAGATTCTTAGGGTGAGCTCATTTTTAACATCAACCCTCAGTCTCTTTCAGCATGGGTAGCCAACCCTGCTGCATAGCGTCGCTGGTGGCGCTGCAGAGAGACAGGGTAACCGTCCCAGCTGCTTCACTGTAGGTCTTCCAAATTAACTAATCACCTTGATGCATTCACTTGTTGAATCTGGACCTTAAGCTCTTGTGTTCTATAGCATTATTGATTCCTTTAAGGCTATGATTTCCTCTGGTTTAGTTTCTCCACATGCCTGATCCTGTTGGCTTTCTATTGGTCAAAGACTCCTTAGTTATTTCTGATCTATTGATAGTATTATTCCTACTTATCCTGGGCTTTTATGAATTTTTTACTGTTACCTGACTAATTTTTAGGGATGGGGAAGTATATAGAAGCTCAATTTATTATATTTATCCATTTTACCTGAAATGAATATTTTATTAAAAAACACACATTCAGAAATGTGTATACATCATACATGGAGCCCTGGCTGATGTGGCTCAGTGAATTCGAGCACTGGCTTGTGAAGCAAAGGGTTGCTGGTTCAATTCCCAGTCAGGGCATGTGCCTGGGTTGCAGGCCAGGTCCCCAGTAGGGGGTGCACGAGAAACAACCACACATCGATGTTTCTCCCCCTTTCTTTCTCCCTCCCTTCCCCTCTGTCTAAAAATAAATAAATAAAATCTTTTTTTAAAAGACTGTGTTTTTAATAAAAGAAAAGAAAGAATCATAAGTGGAAATCATTATAAATATTCATCAAAGGAAAACACTTCTTTTGGTGACATTCAGGCTAAACACCTTCCCAGCATGCCAGAAGTCTCCCTGTGCCTTTTCTACTGGACTATCCTCTTCAGCTCTGTCTTGACTTCTAATATAACAGATTAGTTTTGCTAATTTTTGAGTTTTATATAAATGGAACCATCTACTACAAAACTTTTTATTTTCTTGGCTAATTTTGCTGGACGTTATGCTGTGAAATTTTAAAATTTTATACACTATATCAATAATTCTTTCTCATTTCAAAATATATATTCCTATGATCTCAAATATATATTGCACATGTACTTTCCATCGTTAAAATGTAACAGGGTGCAGCCAAGGGGGGGCCCAAATAGGGATTTGAAATGGGGTCCAGAACTCAAGGTGTCCAGGAAATATTAGGATATCTTCACCACCCCCCACAGGTGTGGGTTGAGGGAAGGGACAAGTGTAGCAGTGCCACTCAGAGCTGTTTGTATAGCAACAGTTTTGCAGCTATCCGCTGGTATGGTCTTTTAACATATCTATAACCTTTAACTGGTTACATAGATATGTTAAATAGCTGTGGCCAAGCTCTGAGCCAGGGGGATGGGAGTAACTTCCCCACCAAGATAAAACTGGGAGGCAGGTCCCCTGAGTTACAGTGCCTGCATGGGAGCTTGGAGATGATTGGCTCCATGACATGGGGCCACGCCTGCCCAGACTCATGGTGGCAGCCCAGTAAAGTTAGAAGGATCTGAGAGGGCTAGCAAGTGTAGCCGGAGGTGGGAGGAGTCAGAAATGGGGCTGCAGAGGAAGATTGGTGGGGAGATTTAAACCCAGACACAGCAGCCAGTGGGGGGAGAACCATTTGGTCTTTAGCAGAGTGGGGACTCCTGCAGCCCTGTGAGAGAGAATCACCATGTGGCTTTAGCAGAGAACTGCCACTTGGCTTTGGCAGAGTGGGGACTCCTATGGCCATTGTGCAGATAAGGACTATGCGGCTGAGGCAGTGGAGAGAAAATGTCATGGCTTTGCCAGAGTGGGGACAGCCCCGCAGCTTTAGGAGCGGAAACCACCACCCGGCTTTAGCAGAGATCCTGGTGACACAGCTGATGGTGCCGGGACCAAGGGAGGCCTACCAGCCAACACGGATTACTGGAAAGATCCAGGGGCTGCCTGAGCCACAGACTTCTATTTCTTTTCCTGAGATATGATACCCCAAACTGGGCAAAGGGGGAAGGAAGGACTGTGTGTGTTTGTGGGTGTTTTAAGGGATTTGGATGAAGACATTAGGTCACTACTTTAAGTCTGTACAGCATTAAATAAACATTTCCTTTCCTTTTCATGAATCTCTGGCATTGAGAGATGTCTTTCCTCTGGCAGTGGACATAACGAACCTGGGGAGTTCCTTTCAGTAATAGTATATCACCCTAGGCCCCCCACTGTTGCTCTGTAACAAAAGCACCATATTTTAGTTATCCATTTCATTGTTAATGGGTACTGGATTGTGTCTGGTTTGGGCTTATACAAAGAGCACAGACATGATCATTTTTGCACATGTCTCACGAAGACCGCCTGCATTCATTTCTCTTAGTTATACAATTAATAGCACATCTGTTTCTGTATAAAATCTTATGTCCATCTTTGGTGCTGGCAAACAGTACCACGTGACATCTGTACCAGAATTCCACTCCCATCATCAGCATATGAATCACCAGTATTCTATATTCTTATTATTACTTGATATTTTCTTTTTTCATTTTAGCCATTTTTGTGCATATGTAGTGACATTGAATTGTTTTTAAACTTTTGTATCACATTAATTTGTGTTATATGACTGTGGTTAAAACTACTGTCAGGACTCATCTCACCCCAATACAGAATAGTACTCTATCATTATTGTGTAGTACAACAAGTAGGATTTTCATGTAAGGGCATCTTTGAGTATTGAGTAACAACGATATATATTTTTTCCAGTAATCTTAAACTTCCGTTGCTGCTGCAACAGAGAATGTTTAAGATCCCAGCTTGTGAAAAGAAAAAAAATGTAAACAATGTAAACATAGGAATTGGAGAATTTTATTCCAAGAAAGATTAAGAAATTTATTTGCTATTATCAAGCCACCCTATGCTATGAGTGTGGGATATATTTTCATAACTTTTCATTCTTTTTGGTTCCCTAAAACATTACTTCTGATGTCTAAATTTTTTAAATAATGATTAAAGTAAATGATTGCTCATAACAGTTTTAAGGCAGTCATTTCTCATAAATGACCAGTCTTCTTCCTTCTAAAATTTCAGCTCATTTTATCTTGCTCAGAGTGACAATGTTTCTCTGTTTTCTGCATTAAATCTAATTCTGATAAACACACAAATATTCCTTATTTGGATGGATGAGGAATAACAGGCCCTTGACTTGGAGAGTGAGAGAGAAGGAGAGAGAACTTCGTTCTTCCCTGGAATAAGTTGTTGACCCTGAGTGGTGAGTGACTGTTTTGATGAGTTCTGCATTTGACTTTGGTCATCTACTTTTTGTCCTGATTCAGAAGCACTTCTGAAGGAATGTATTTGGCTTTGTCTATTCTGGTCATTTTAACATTGACTATGATCATTAAATAAACTTAATTAGCACAAAGTAATTATTATATGTAACAACATCTAAGGGGTTAGAACATAGCAGACTTTAAAAGCAACATAATTATTAAGAATTTTGGAATTATCACTTTCTGAGGGAAAATAATATATATATCCATTAACCTAAGAATGCCCTGAATAATTATAATTACATGTTACGTTGTAGGTATTAACTCGGTCTCTGATATCAGCTCTAACTTCCTGCTCACTGGGGTCTGTGATGACTTTCTAACCCAGGAGGCCACGATGCTAGATGTTAATGGCACCACTCAGAATTCTCTTTTCCCAAACACTGTGCTCCTTTTTCACGTGCCTGGTGGTGACATGAGATGTGCTTTCACAATAGGACAGTTATTAAAACCTACGCAATGACTTTGCACATGTAGACACATTTTTCACTTGTAACTGAATTTGCTTTAAAACATACCCTATGCTTCCAAAAGCACACACACCTTTCTGATTTTGTCCCTTCGGGGAACGGCTGGGAGATGCCGCTGCTCTCTGACTCCACAGTTGGAGTGATCTGCGTCTGTATTATTGAAATTATACTTAGCCATCCACAGTGGGGGTGGGAAATAATTTGGAGAGAAGATTCTTTTCCTCTTCAGACCCCAAACAGTCATAGACACTTAAGAACTTCCTTTCAGCAGTAACTACGTGGCAATTTTTAATATGTTTTTATGGGAATCTCGTATTGATGCTGTTGGCATCTAATAAAATTTCACATTGGAATTTAGTGAAAATATAATCGTTTCTATTCTAGTCTATAAACTAATTCCTTGTCTATTGATAAGATATGACACAGTTTTTTATGTGAACAAATATAAACAAGCACGTCGGCGCATGCTTATACATTTCTCTATGTAAAGAAGGACTATCTTCATATGATCATTTTTTTTTTGCTTCCAAAATAATTAATTGACTTTTGTCAGCAATGTTGATTGCTTTTCTATCTAGAAGGCATCATGTGATAAAATAGTCATGGGGACTTCAAAATGGGACAGACATGACTGTCACTCCAAAATTATCTGAGTGACTTTGGAACAATCCCTAAATGTCTTCGATTTTTATTGTCCTGAAGACTACTTGACTATTACTTGACCTTAGGTGTTAGATTAAGGTCAAGAGAGAACACATGGACATTGACCAGCAGAATTACTAATACCCAGAAAGGGAGCAAAAGTAGTTCTTTCTTGTTTTATTTTGTTTTCGCTCTAAATATGACAACAACATGTGTATTTATGTTAGCCTGGGAAATGTTTCCACTTTCATGAAGAGAGTTCACTGGAGATAGCAGGGTGATATCTAGCATTCAATGTCAAGAACAATTGAACAAACATTTATGCAGCACATAAACTATCTATGCATGGGCCTCACTACTTTTTTTGTGGCCATGCAGTAAAACATTCCTGAGGGCTACATGGTACACTTTTAACCATTTCGATATTTTCAACATCAAGGTCATTATCTGAGTCTTTATGAGAGGGCAGTAAATGCTGTGGACACAAAAGTTATGGAAAATTAGCAGAGATGGGCTAAAACAGCAGGCTGGAACTAGTCCTTCCCCAGCTCCCCCCCCCCCCCCCCCACACACACACATGCACAATCTTCTTTGTCCTCCACCCCTTTCACTTCCAAGAATACAGAAGAAACCAAAGGAAAGATTCACTGCAGATGTCCGGCCAGTCGAGCTATTCTAGTTTAAGGTAATACAAAATCTCTGAATGAGACTGGGCGATACAGGATTATGAGGTTTCTACTGGCTTATACATTTAATATTAATTTTCTACAACCTTACTATTTGCCTCAGTATATATTCCCCCTTAACCACAGGACTTGTATTCAAAGTATTATCTTGTCTTCTCATTAACTTATAACTTTATCGTTGGTGCATCTTTCCCCAAGTTTCTCTTTTAGAATAAATAAATAGATACATGGGCTGGATATTCTCCATTTGTCTCTGTAGATCTACTTGTTTTTCCAACCTGATCTATGCTCCATGAGGCTTATAGAGTCATATGGTCTATACAAGGCCATACAGGTTCATTTGGGTTAGACTAATTTGAGGTCTGGCAGAAGATCAAAGAACAAAGGAGAGAGACCAAGGCATTTATTTTCCTGTTATGCTGTGAGTTGACAGTTGTGTTCCCTCACCTAAGGCCCAGTTCTTGTGAGCAGTGGCTTTCGTAAAACTACATCCCTTCCTAGAATCTAGGGGTGGAGGCAGTTTCCAGCTGTTGCTAAACTCTGGATGCTTCTGCATTCCTTAACCTTGCACACATGTGTTGTGACTGTCCTTTTACTGAAATCTCTTCAGTCACTGGATTGAGAGAATCTGGGTTTCCTGCTGGTGTCCTGAATGATACAACTGACCTTGACAATCTTCTATATATGAGAAATTGTCCTAGATACTTAGACATATTTTATCTCATTTAATTATTTTAATAACATTTTAGTGTATGTAATTATATATCTATTATAGAGGTGAGAGAACTTGGACCCCATAACCAGTGACTATAAAAACTTAAGTTTTAACCCAGTTTTATGCCATTAAAATTTCTCTTGAACTACCTATTCTGTAAGTCTGACATATACAGAGTTAGGTAAAAATACAACTGACACTTGGTAAACATACAACTACATTTTTACTCTTCTGAGCATCACAGGTGGGTTTAGCCTTTAGTCCTTTAGCCCAAAACCCACTTTACAAATAAGTCTAATATTTTTGTACCCCAGTCCAGGAAAGTTTTGTCCATTCCACTTTAATATTTCAGAGACTTTTAATAGTTATGATCTTGTCACCTCTTTACTAGCGACATCTTCACAAGCTGCCCTTTTCATATCACGTTGTCCTCTAACACTTGTTCCCACCATGCCTCTTCCTGGCTAATTGCCACCTTTCTGTTCTCCATTCTTTCTTCCCCTCTGTACTGTATGTACTAGTATAAATCTAATTCAAGCTGCATGGAAGTGAGGCTTCTCCTGGATGGGAGATCACTCACTTATGACTGATGATAGTACGTCCTGAAGAATGTTCAGGCCGATGGGCTGTGACCTCCCTTCGATTACCCAGGGCTGCTCCTGTAATAACTCCATGAAGATATGTCAGAACATACTGCAGATACAGCTGTCTAATTGCCTTCACCATGTCCCTATCTTATACTGAGCAGAAATTCTCCACTTCAGTTAAATGCCCATAAAGGCCATGGAGGTGTTTGATCAGAACACCCATAGACACTGTCACAGTATACAGTGTTGCAGATAATTTTTGTCTTCCTGTCACATCCTTTCTGGCACCTGAAGAGAGATAAACTTGAACGTAATGGGACAGTGGCTAGATAAGGTACATTTTCTGAAATGGTTTCATATAGGAATACACCACTTTTGATATGGCTGCCCAGCTTTTATTAGCCATGGATTTTTGACAAGGTAACTTTTTATGTAGTGAAGGCAAAGGAAAGCAAGCTTCACGTAGGAAGACCAAGAACTCCAGTTTGCATGCCATCTGCCTGAGTTCATAGAATTTCCTGGACCTCAGCTTGTTTATGTGCAAAACTGCTCTGGAATGCTATGCATCCACTATTTGTTGAATGTCTGTTATTCAATCAGGCCCAGTGCTGATGCTGAGAATAAAGCAAAAAAAGAAAGAAAAATTCTTAAATATCTTTTCCCATTCAGTTGGTTGTCTTTTGTTTTGTGGGCTGTTTCTTTTGATGGGCAGAAACTTTTTAGTTTGATATAGTCCCATTCATTTATTTTTGCCTTACTTCCCTTGCTTTTGGGGTCAAATTCATAAAATCTTCTCTAAGGCCAAGGTCCATATGTTCAGTACCTATGAGTCCTTCTCTGTAATTTATTGTTTCAGGTCTTATATTTAGGTCTTTGATCCATTTTAAATTAATTTTTGTATATGTAGACAAACTATAGTCTGGTTTTATTCTTTTGTGTGTGGCTTTCTAATTTTCCCAGCACCATTTATTAAAGAGGATTTCTTTTCTCCATTGTGTGTTTTTGGCTACTTTATTGAAAATTATGTGTGAAGTAAGTCAGACATACATAAAAAGTTGAACGACCATATGATTTCACTCATATATGGGATATGACACTGAAAGCGATGAATAAACAAACAAGAAAAACAAAAACTCATAGACACTTACAACACCATGGTGGCTACCAGAGGAAAGAGGGGCAGAAAGCCTGAATGGAAATTCTGTACCCAGAGGCACATGTACAAAGGGCCTGCTGACACCTGTGGACAGGAAAATAGAACAGAGAAACTCTACAAATGCACAGAGCCTTACAGTGAGTGCCAGGCGACGGCTGTCTGTGGCAGGAGATTGAGCAGGAAACCTGAAAGAGGCAGCCATGAGGCACTGGTAAGTAGCATAGGCTCATGTCCAAGAACAGGCCAGACCAAGAGAAATAAACTGTTCTGGTGATCAAAGTCTAAGCATTTTAAAGAGATGACACTTTCCCCTTTTCAATTAATATGGAACCTGGGGAGAGTCTACCACAAGCATCAACAGGTGCCATGCACAGTTCAATCATAGACTAAACTGAATCAACTCCCTACATTAATTGCTTGACAGGAGAAGAGGTATAATCTTTAGGAAATGTATTATTACCATAGTTTCCACTTCTCTTTTATACAAAATATCTAGTATTGGATCAAAGTTTATGAGATATGAGAAAAAGTAAGAAAATGTGATCTATAACCAAGAGAAGAAATAGCCAGTAGAACCAAATGCAAAAATGTTCCAGATATTTCAATTATCAGACAGATACGTTATAATAGGTCTGTCTGGAAAAAGTACAGTCATTGTTAACAGCGAGAACAGTTTGCTCAACATCTGTGTAACCTGGCAGACAAGGTGAGTGGACTGGCACGTGCAGGTGTGAACAATGACTATTTCACTGTACTAGTCAGTGGGGGTGGTAGACACCACTGAGTGAGCATGTGTAGTGTGTGACCATCGCATTCAAAGTGATTGAGCGAGTAGAGTAACAAATCGGCATCTAATTTTGCATCAAGCTTGAACATTCCTTCATAGAAACTATTTGTATAATTCAGAAGGCTGCAGCTATGGGCAACTGGTGACTGACAGTTTTATCACAGCACTGTGCCCAGTGCATCATATCTCATGCAGAGTTTTTATTGTGAAACATCAAATCACCCTGGTGACTTATTCCCCCTACCCAGATTAAAATCACCTTTGAAAGGGAAGAGATTTCAGACCACCACCAATGAGATTCAGGAAAACACGATGGGGCAGCTGATGGCGATTGGGAGAACTGTGTGAGGTGACAAGGTGCCTACTTTGAAGGGGACTGAGGTGCCATTGTCCTATGTACAATGTTTCTTGTATCACTAAATGTCTCTCTTTTTGATAGTACATTGCTGGATAGTTTCTGGACAGACTTCATATTTTGTGAAGACATGATTTCCAAAACTAAACTTCATTATTTTATACAAATAATTATTTTAATTCATATAAGATTCTATTGTTAAATTATCATATACTTCTTACTTAATATGACTTGATACAGACCATGGATTACTTACTATGGATCATGTCCAAATACTAATAAATTCTCTGGCATATTCATAGGTACCGTACTGCAAACAGAGACAGACATGCCTGATCCTCCTTCCTTAAACAAACAATAACAACATGCCTAGAAAAAACCCTGAATGATATAATGGTAATATTATTCTTGTATTTTTCTTATCTGAGTATTTTGATTTTTTTGATAAATATAAAATCCAAAATAAATGTTTTAAAAACTATTTAAAAGAAATATATCCTTTCAAACTGCCCAGCGGGGAGGAGAAACTGTCAAGGCATGGGGAAACTGTGGACGAGCAGAAGGATCTGCCCCAGAGGGCCCTTAACAGCAGGCACAGAAGAAACAACCACTGGAGCAGCGCAAGTTCCAACCAGCACTCCCCTCACCCAGCGATCTACAAACTGGGACGCAGGAAGTCTGCAACAGCCCACATGGAAAGTCACTGTTCCAAAGAACAGTTTTTGTGCTTATTATACCCATTGTTGACAAAGCCTAGTGAAAGTCTCCAAGCCCATGACTTAACCTGGAACCCATGCCTGGGACAAATACTCAGGTATGATACAAAACAAACAAACAAAAACCCATTAACATGCAAGGCATGGCTTTCTTAGCAAACTCTGACTAACTGGATTGGATATCAGGGAGTTATGGGGAAACAAATTTCCTATCCTAGAGGCAAGGCTAACTTTTACAGTTAGAGGCATTTTTTAAAGTATAGTTGGTTGGCTCCTCAGCCTCCTCCTGTCAAGCTCACACCCGAATCTTTCCGCCTAGATTTTTCCGTTCCATGAGTAAGAAGAGTGTATGGAAAGTGAATGGAAGGGAGAACAGAGACGTATCCCTAATGCCTATTGCAGTGCTTCCCACTCCAGGGCAGGGCTCCTTTACAGGGGAAACGATCTTTCCAAAACAGTAAGGGGGAAAATATGGAGAACTGCACACAAAGGGAGAAAAATCCAAAAAGAACAATTTCCTAATCGCCTGACCTGTTAGTGTACTTTCATCTTCTTGAAAGCCCCACTGTATAGCACTGTAGCTAATGACCTAATAAATGTATTTTCTTTGATTCTCACACAATCTTGGCAAAGGAGGAAGGAATAAAGGGAGGTTTACACCTAGTCAGACCACCTTTTTGGCTTGAGGGCATCACTGTACACATCAGTGGAAGATATGGCTGAAAACTGCTGCACAGGCAACTAGGTTGAATTTCTGGATGCATCATTATTGCCTTATAAGCTGTTCACCTCTTTTCCGAATAAACAGAATAGGTTGAGGACTAGTTCTTCAAGTGTGTAAGGAAGAAAACAGAAGAAGGAAGGGGGAACTGATATTTATTGGGCGCCTTCTATATTCTAGAAACTGTACTAAGTAATTTAGACTCTTTTATTTTTACTTTTTTTAATTTTTATTTTTAGCATGAGATCTTTTTTTTTCATTTTTGCTCAATCCCTCTACTAGACTCATTTTATCATTTATTGTTGACTCTCCACTCTGGAAGATATTTGGTATGTTCCCACCCTCACCTGTCCAGACTACAATGACTTCTTTTGAATGGGCGTACAAATCATGGAATATATACTGGGCTACAGAACAAGTTTATTGACAACATAATCATAATACCACCTGCAGTTCACCCTAGAGTGTTAGGTCATAGAAATATCATAAATATTCATGAGAAAATCTACATTTCTTGAGGTGACAGTTCAGGAGTACAAACTATTAAGAAATTAGAAATTAAAAGAATATTTAGTTGCTTTAGGAATAAACATTTACCACCAAGTAACTGTCCTGGTCTAGATAACTGTCCTAATGGCAGAGACTAAGATGTTCTTTGATTCTCCAGAATGAGCAGGGTTGGGAAGGGGAAGCCTCTGTTTCAGAAAGTACTGATGGTAGCTGTGGCACCAAAGCACTGCTACAGCTTCTGATACACGTCACCAGTGTTCTATTAAATCCTCCAAATGGGTAAGCTTTGAAACCAACAATTTCAAGTCAGAGTTGTACACAGACTGAGATTCCTATTTCAAAAGAGTATGGGTGAAAAGCTTAAATACTACACCATATTTCTTTACTTCTTAAATATTTGATAAGGTGTATATATTAATTTTATAATTAGAAAAGCATTAATACTTTTCAGTTACTAAGCTACTGTCTAATAAAGGACACAAGTAGATACAATTAGTTTATTGATATGTTTCATTCTCATGATTTGCTCATATTTATACAGAAGTAGCTGAGGTTTATGAACTGCCTAAAACATAAAATTGTAGAAGAGCACATTAAAATTGGCAGTCAATAAGCTTTATGTAAGTATCATGTACTTACATCAATACATATTTCATATAGATTATTTTGCTTACAAGATTATAGAAAGTAGAAAA
Organism: Tonatia bakeri; assembly: GCA_004024845.1. Taxonomy (NCBI): domain Eukaryota; kingdom Metazoa; phylum Chordata; class Mammalia; order Chiroptera; family Phyllostomidae; genus Tonatia; species Tonatia bakeri. Next base: position 74,846 of record PVIA01007488.1, read on the forward strand.
CATGTGGAAATCCAGGCCTCTGTTTGGTGGTATAGCTCTAAATTTCTGGCCTTCTAGAATCAAGATATAGATATTTGACTTTATGAAGTGACATCTGTAGAATGTGCAGTATTAAAATTCTGATTTAAGATGCTCCTATAATATATGCACTGTCTCCTGGCCAATAAAATCAAACACCATGTTATACTATCAAATACACTCAGCATTAACGCAAACACAGTTGCTACCTTTTTACATAAATTTGCTTCCTTGTTTAATGCAATGTGATATGCATGAACTACATGGGTAATTTATTCTCCATTTACTGTGAGGCGTAGCATTCCCAGGCTGAATGTTTGCTTGGATATTCTACTCTGTGTAAAATGTTGATGGGAATGTAATTTGAATGGAGTGTGTATTTGGAGGAGGTAGGATATAGTCTTCAAATGATGTTGAAGTAACAGACAAACCGGGTCACAAAGGGAATATCTTTAAGTAACTCCTGATCCAAGTGACAAGTTTGTAAATCATAGAAATTGTTTTGTTTGTCTATCATTGCAGAGGTGACTGTAAAACATATGCACATGCACATATGCAGAGGCAGGTGCACACTGATTTACATGTAAGAAGAAATAAATAGCTAGGAAATTTCCATGCAAATGCCTATGCTTTTAGGATGCTAGAATATCTATGGGAAAATGACATCAGCAAAACAGCAGAGTAGGAGGCGCTGCACAATAAGGCATGTCTGTTTTAAAAACTTGTCATAGCATACCACTTGAAAATTGCTCATGTAGACCAATGGAACAGAACAAAGGAGCCCGAAGTCCTTCGAGGCAAATGTGGTTAACTGATCTGCACCAGGGGTGCCAAGAATGTCGAAAAGGAAATAGGTGAAAGGAGACTACACAACCTCTTTTACAGTGATGTTGGGAAACTGGATATCCACATGTAAAATAATAAATTTGGACCCTTATCTTACATCATATACAAAAATCAACTCAAAATGTATTAAGGACTTAAACATAAGAGCTGAAACTATGAAACTCCTAGGAAAACATATAGGGACAAATTTCAGAACATTGGCCTTGGCAATGATTTCATGGATTGACAATGGAAAGCATAGGGGACAACAACAAAAAGTGAACAAGTGGTACTACATTTAACAAAAACTTCTGCACAGCAAAACAAAAAATCAGTAGAATGAAAAAGCAACACGTTGAATGGGAAAAAAGTATTTCTGAGTCATATTTTTAAGGGTTAATATCCAAAATATATAAGGAACTCCTACAACTCCATTGTGAAAAAAAAAAAAAAACAGTTTAAAACATAGGCTAAGGGCTTGGTTAGACAAATCAACAAACAAGTGTTGGAGAGGATGTGGAGAAAAGGGAGCCCTAGTGCACTGTTGGTGGGAATGCAGACTGGTGCAGCTACTGTGGAAAGCAGTATGGAATTTCCTCAGAAAACTAAAAATGGAACTGCCTTTTGACCCAGCAATTTCAACCCACTGCTGGAATTATATCCTAAGAACCCTGAAACACCAATCCAAAAGAACCTATGCACCCCAATGTTCAGAGCAGCAAAATTTACAATAACGAAGAGTTGGTAAGTGCCCATCAGTAAATGAGTGGATCAAAAAACTACGGTACACTTACACAATGGAATACTACGCTGCAGAGGGAAAGAAAGAGCTCCCCTCCTTTGTGACAGCATGGATGGAACTGGAGAGCATTATGCTAAGTGAAAAAAGCCAGGTGGTGAAAGACAAATACCATATGATCTCACTTTTAATGGGAAACTAATCAAGAAAAGAAAAAAGCAAGAAAATACAACCAGAAACATTGAAATTAAGAACAATTTGACAGTAACCAGAGGGGCGATGGGAGGGCATAATGGGGGGAATGGTTTTCAGGAACAACTATAAAGGACACATGGTGGGTGTCAAAGTACCTGCCTGGGGTGGTAGGGAATGGTGGGGAGTAAATGCAGACAACTGTACTTGAACAATAAAATAATTTTTATAAAAAGAGCTCGATTCCATTTCTCATGGGAAGACATACAAATGGCCAATAGGTACATGAAAAAGTCCTCAATGTCACTAATCATCTGTGAAATGGAAATCAATACCAATAAGATGTTACCTCACAGCAGCTGGGATGGATGATACGCATAAAAGACAGCAAATGCTGGTGACAATGTGGGGACATTCAAACCCTTGCACACTACTACTGATATGAATGCAAAATAGTATGGCTACCAAGGGAATTCAGATAAAAATTCCTTCAAAAATTGAAAATAGAAAAAGCATATGACCCAGCAGTTCCATTTCTGGGTATTTGTCCATCAGACTTGAAATTGGAATATCAAAGTGGAGTTAGCACTACCACATTTATTATAGCACAATTCACAATAGCCAAGAAATGGAAACAACCTAAAGGTCCATCAATAGGTGAATGAATAAAGAAAACATGGTGTATGTATACAATGGAATACTATTAACCCTTTAAAAAAAGGAAATTCTGTAATACGGTATAACATGGATGAGCCTGGAGGACATTAGACTAACTGAAAAAGTCTATTCACAGACAGACTATTACTGCATTATTTCACTTAGACGAGGTATCTAGAATGGTCAAATTCATAGACTCAAAAGAGTGAAATGGTGGTTGGGTGGGGGCATTGGGGTGGGCATTTACTAATCAAAGGCATGAAGTTTCAGGTAAGCAAGATTAATAAGCTCACAAAACTTGTACATTGTAGCTATAGTCAAAAATAATGTAATATACACTTAAGACTTATTAAATGGTGAGATGTCATATTAAGTGGTCTTGCCTTATTAAAAATAATAAAATAAAATGAATATATATAGGTTTTGATTTACAGAATCTTTTTAAAGTCTACATAATTTTCTCTCATTTATCCTCCCCATTTGAAGGTCATGTTTTATTATGTGTTCTAGTGGATACAGGCCTTGGCTTACAGTTTTAGTAGAAGTCTAACACTAATGAACCTGCCTAATTGGTACCTGAAAACATATCCTTTAGTTGCCTTAGGCTATTTAGAAAGTATGAAGCAATTTTCATGCCACTGACCCTGTATTTAGGAATGCTGAATTATTCTTCCCATGAGGAAGAAAGCAAATACGTTTAATTCTCTGTGTAGTTTTGCAGCTGGTATGGTATTGGCATACGGCCAATTATTTCCTAATTGATTTGCCTGGGCTACATAGAAGCAGTTATTGATAAAGCATACAATAGCAGAACTCTGCAAAAATATCAGAAACCTTGCAACCGCTGCTTTCCTCTTCATGTGCTTTTGTAGCTGTCATACCCGCTTCTGAAATGGTGTCTTTTTATCCATGTCTGGTATCTTTTTCAAATGCTTTACTGAAACTCACCTCTTCTGTTCCGAGAAAAGGCATATTCTTCAACCAGTTTACTGAGCATTAGCTTTACTCTGATTTGGAAGCATGTCAGCTTGCAATATCTCAATCCTGAAAATAAGTGCATGTTATATTTTAATGATATTAAATCATTTTTTCCAAGTCACTTCTCTAACTCTACTACAAGACTTTTAGTAGATAATTGAGGTTCTTTTAAGTTCTTCTGTGTGGATTTCTCATCAAATATAAGAATATACAAAGAGTTGAAACTCAATATATTATATTGAGAAATCAAGAAAAAATGGATAAAGAAAATTTCCTGTTAAGCAATAGATTTAAAGAGAAATAACGGTGAACATTGTTTAATATTTATTACATGTGAAGTATTGTCCCAAATGTTTGCTATGAATGGACTTACTTAGTCCTATAACACCCTATTGAGTTAATTTAGTTTATTATGCCCATTTTAGAGATGTGGTAGAAGAAGCACCAAGAGTTTAAATAACTTACTCCCAGGACTACACTCAGTAAGAAATGGAGCTGGGATTTGAACCCAGAAAAACTGATAGCATGGGCACTTGTTTTCTGGTTTCTCATGCTTAGACTCATGGGGCCATGACAACATGCCTTTCACATGTCGTGATGGAGGTAGTGTTATGAACCAGAACCATGTCATTTGGCAAACTGAATACCTATTATTAATAACTGCCCCTATAAAATCAGGGATTTAAGCTACATGCTTTTTAAGTTCCTTCCTGATCTAAATATTCCCTTGTATAATCAAAATTATAATTATTAAAAGTGAAAATAAACCTTATCACCATTTATGTACTTCTATTACAGTCATATATGCGCTGGCTGTTCTTTCACATTTATTCACTTTTGACGCACAAATGACACTTTTCTTTAAATGTGATTATCCCCAATTTTTTAGAGGAGGACACTGAGGCTCAAAACACATAAGTTACACTCCCTAGGTCAGAGGACTTTCTAATGGCTGAGCGAGAATTAAAACCATGCATATTTATCTAATAAGCCATTATATCTTTCATGTGAAATTATATCCCATATTTTTATTATCTCCATAAACAGTCAGTGAATATTAAAGCTCCTATATGAGCAAAACAACCCTTGTTAAATTTTTTCTTTCTTTAAATGGATATATATTTTTGTTGTAATTGAATATATACTATGGAATTTGCATATGGATTGTCCAAGATAGCAAGCTATAGCAATTACGTAAGTTGACTAAAGTGAATCCATTCTAAAGGCCAAAAACTATACTTTTCCTCCTCCTTTTACTCCTATTTTTTGTTCTAAGATTAAAACAAAACAAAAGGACTCCTAACTTAGCTAGGCTTCCTGTCTCACCTTATATATCACAGTCTATAAAGAGAATAGATAAATCCATAAAATTTACATATTGTGTCAAATATAGGAGATATATATATTCACACATATATGCACATGTTTGGGAGTTTCTTCTAGTTTGGGAGTTTCCTTAAGCACTTTTATATCTTTCCCCTGGTAACAATCATAGACGTTTTCTCTCTGGCACTGCCTGCCCATGTACCATTTGCTATAGAGCAAAAGACATCCAATGAAACTTTGATTGACTAATTGGAGTTTTATAATTGGTTTGGAAATAGTGGCATGAGAATTATTTTTTGGAAAAGAGAAACCCAATCTATCTTTCTGACTTCCTCAGTAGTGCTTTATCCTAGTCATTTCAGGATGCCTTCATATGTTTTATGAAGACTTCTCAGAACTAGTAGCGATGCCAAGTGAATTTATGGCGTTTTATCCTCTCCTGGCCCTCTCCCCAGCTGGGTCGGCTAGGCATCCTGCTTCCCCAGTACAATGGCCAAGTATAATCTTTTGTGAGTTACACTTCATTAAACTCAAAAAACCTGGCTAAATCATGCTTTTATAGTTAAAAATAGTAGAGTTCAACCCCCCCCCCTTTTTAGCATTTTTAAGTACTGATAGAGCTGGATCATTTGTTATAAAAAGAGCATGTGGTTGTGGAAACCATTTAGGAGTCAGAAGACTAGAAAATAGAGAACTGCAAGGGTCAATATTAAGGCCAATTTTTTCCCACTTTATATGTTAATGGCCTAAAAGAAGGAACATGCCACAAAGTAGCAAGAATTGCTGAGAGGGGAAAACAGAGGTGAGAAGTGTCAAGGATAGAGAGCAAATAACAACATGTTGAGAAGTAATGCAGTGCGGAATGAGCTAGACACAAAGTTCCCGCTTTAGCAGTTTAAGGTGAAGTAATGTGGCCAGAGATCAAAACAAGAGGAGTTAATGAAAAGTGGAATAGTAGCATGCTACATCACACCAATGGGCGGGGGGGAAGGAAAATACTGACCTGGGATAACTGTTGTCAATATACATTAAAACCTAGGATTCGGAATCAAAATAAAATTAACAGGCATTTAAAGTTCTATCTGAGGAGGGCTCTGGATGGAAAGCGGTAAGTGGCATGGCTAATTCATCAAAGTGTAAATGCAGAGCTTCAAAGTTAGGTTCAGGTGAGGGAAGCCAGCTGCTCTGGGGTGAGATGGATTGAAAATGCACTATTCACAGTAACTACTGGGTTTGGTGTTTCCTGAAACTATGGAAAAGAAGACAAATCACCTGTCACATAAGATGGAGGATTGAGGTCCCGTTTGTATTTTTTCCTAATCACTGAAGTGTGCAAAGCAACAGTTAAATGAGATGGCTTTCTTACATTCTGAACACAGGGACAACTGGTCAACCACCATGCTCCTTAGTCTTTAAAATGGTTATAAATCCCCTGATAATCTTATAAAACTTCAGGTTCTGATCCAGGAGGTGAAGTTAGGGGGAGTGGTTAGACCTTGCTTTTCAAAGATCTCCCAGGAGACATTGATGCTGCTAGTCCAAGAATCTTGAGTAGTAAAGTATTTATCCCCTGAAAATTTTCAAAGTCCCCAAATCTCTCTCTCTCTCTCCCCAATGACACCCCTAGGACACTTTGACTAGAAAAGCTATATAATTTACTACCTTGAAATATTCTTTTCTGCTTTGCTCTCTTTTATAATCTAGTCTTCAAATTACAGATTTATAGAAAATTATATAAATGTAAATGATAGAAAAATAGGTATGCTATATCAGCCTTTTCTGCAAATTATATACACGTTCCAACCCCCAAATATCTTAAGACAATCACATCGTTAAATTACTTTTTATATGTGCCATAACTTAAATTTGACAAATTTTTATTAGAAACTCACTATCTGTTTGCATCATGGTTAATACTCATCTAAATAAGACCCTTAACAGTATCTCAATATGTAAAAATTAAAATGTTATTGTTCACAACAAGTTTAAAGTAATTATGAGAAATCAAAAGGAAACTGATATCTTTCAAGGGGAGATATATACATACACACCAATAAAATCAGTTCAGCCACTTAATGAAGTGTGTGAGATTCTTACAGTGATAACTCCCAACAAACCTTGCCTCTCTGTATCCTTGCCTTCATATAATTTCCTCTCACAGTAACTCTGGGCTTGACCCCAGGTAACTTGCTTTGTCCAATTGGACATTAGCAAACAACGCAAGGAGACTCTTGAAAAGTGTGCATTGGGACTTACCTCCTCTCTTGCTGCTTTTAGAACTCAAGTGTCATGTGACAAAACTAGACTAGCTTATAGGAAATACCTAGCTCAGCCTATAGTCATCTCCAACTGCTAGACATTTGAGTCACCTCATCTGACACCATCCAGCCCCAGCTGGGCTATTAGAGGACTATAGCTACATGATTGACCAAAGGGAGGCCAGGTGGAGAGCCAAAGTGATGATCCACACAGTTACAAGGGGGGAAAATGGTGCTTGTTTTCAGCCAATGACATAAAAGTAAATTATGCAGCAATATGCTAGGTCAAATTACTTCAACTTTATTAGCCTCAGCTTCCCTGTCTTTACAACAGATATGGTAATATTTATATCAAAGAGTTACTGAAGGGATTAAATGCAATAATACATATACATGTACCAATCACAGGGCCTGGCACAAGCAATTCTTAAACTTGACTTCCCCCTTTCTGTTCGTCCCCATGGTCACCATCAGCAGAAGAACTTCTCTTTGGCCATATACATTTTGTAAGTGAACAGATAAGTAAGTCCCATGAAAATGTTAATAAAGTATTCTCTGTTGACTGGTGTGAGAACAGCCACAGTATAGGAAAATAGTTGGAATTACCTTGGTCAACTAGGGCATCACTTGCTCTAAGATTTACAGCTCTGTAGAGCATATCATTTCTAGCATTCTAAGTAACTGAACTAAAGCAAGTTTGTTTAAGGAGTTGTAGCCCAGGTATTCCCATAAGAAAAAAAAA